>JXSR01S030779.1:227978-241371 GCA_000969725.1 Ophiothrix spiculata
AAACTAAATTCAAATAAGTGTGCCTAAATTTTAACAATTTGATCAAAAATTACACAAATAATGAAACTGTTACATTACAAAAATAGATCAGTGCATTGCAAGCAGGATAAAGAGACTACCATGTAACTTCAAAAAAGTCCTAAAAATACCTCATCCTGATACGATAAGAGGTTACCCATTTACCCACACGCTTATATAACAAGTTCCTTCTTTAGTCTTAGTAATATTTCCTGGACACAGAATCAAAAATGTCTGAACTATGATGATAGAGTCGGTATAAAGACTTGTTCGTATTTCCATTTATTCATATTAAAAAATATGGTATTAATTCTGAACCCAAAAGTTTGATGATATAAAACGCATAAAAATTGTTTAATGTGCATACTATTTATACCACACTCAGTGTGTTTTACTTTAATCTGGTTCATAAAATCTGTAAAATTTGCACAAAAGAACTAGATAAAATGCAAAATTGCTTATTTCAAAATGCTTCCTCACAATGAAAACGATACTGAAGATGAATGTATTTTCTAGCAGATAGGCCTGATTGTTTTAAACCATTACTATGCTTTCGTTGTAAGTTAATATTTGAGCAACTTGACTATCTTTACGAGCTACATGTATAATGTCAACTGTCTAAAGAGTTCAAAATTGCACCACAAGAAAATGAGGAGTTTCCTGCAGTTTTTTCCTGAGCTCAACTCAGTTGCTTGTCGGCCACGTTTTATACCCGGGGTTCAATACATTTATACACAACCATGTCAAAACAGTACCGAGTCCAAATATATATTTTGCAGCAAATTGATTTATAAATAAATTTGAGATAGCACAATGGTCATTTATGCTTTTATACTCTCAGAAAGTGTACATATTCCACAGGAAAAAAATATGTAAGATTTACAGACTACAATCTGTCATAAGCACTCATAGAGAATTGCTTATGATTGGATATTATGACCTAAGTATGACTGTAGTGGATTCCTATAGGAAGTCTAATAGGAGATGTAGGATTACTAGCACGCTATTATGCAAGTCTTGCGAAACGTTCCACGTGGCAATTGAACGCCATGTTTGTATGACTACACGTGGTTGTTGTAGTAGAAAGATGCCGGTATTAAAAAATCAAAATGCATACATACAGAAAATTGAATTTAAATTTTTAGGCTATATTTCAATAGTTAGAATGTATTGTGTCCCAAATTTTCACAAATTTGACTGGGTATCTTTTTAATGATAGCTCTTTTCAAACAACTGCTGTAACTGGCTACAAAAGTTAATATTTTGTGCTACTGAACTAATCAAGGTTCCTTTTTTTAAGGGGTGTCAAAGTTCAGCTTCCTGTCTTGTGGTTCAGCCCATCAAGCATAATAGACAAGGAAAAACAAACCAATTTAACCATAAATATTTACCATTTATTTTGTAACCAATATTCTTTAATTAATTCCAATTTCACATGTTGGGGTTGACCACAGTTTTGTTGTACACATGTGACTCATTCTTTGCCTATGTTATCTTTGAGATTACAATGTTATTTTTAAACCCAGTTTTGACAAAATGTAAAGTTCAGAGGCCAATATAGGTAAACCACTAGAGACTGAGGTTATAACGTGCAAATCACAGAAAACATTTATCTGTCAAGTTGGAGATATAAACACAGGTTTCCTGGGTTGACTTGGAAAATTAACAACATGAAATCATGCACTTTATCGTCTTCAGGGATTGCATATATTTCCCACTTCTTACTTCAAATGACATGAAATTTTTCTCAAAACATGGGTGTAGCATTTTTGGAGCTCATGTAGCAGTGTTGCAGAGATGTCAATGAAAGGCTTCAAAAGTTCCTAAAAACTTCAGAAATTGTCAAATCTACTAATAATTGACTATGTGCTACTATATAAATAGGGGCCTATGTCTCTTGACAAAGATCCTGATTTCATGAAATCTCCTGATATTTGGCATCTCTGGCATCACAAGTTCAAGTCCTGCTTTAGTCACTGAGGTGTCTGTCTTTCATCAAGAACACTGGTTTAAAAATGGAGGCTTAGGCCTACCTGCAACATCCCCTGGTTTTTAGCTCAACTTTTAGTCAAATAATATAGGCCTATATGTTACTTCTGTGAAAAAAAAAGTATGGCAAAGTTTGCAAATCAGTCACAAAACATTCTGCATTTATAATTAAATTAGTTCCTATGAATCATAACTAAATTTTGCAATGCATCATATTAATTGTAAAATGAAAAAATATATGTGTGTCAAATTATAATTCAGATGGTATAATAAATGGCTTTTGTGTCCAATGTAATGACTTTGAAGTGTTAAAAATTGTCTATCTAGCAGAAGTGATGTAGGCCTATACACTGAAAACTGCCATTTGATCGATGTATCAATGTCATGATAAAATCTGGAGAATCCGACCAATATAATCAGGAAGAACAGCTAAGATTCGTGCAATAAAATGATTTGTAATAATGGGACTATTTACATGGAGAACAGATGTGCACCTTCCAGATCCAGATCTGAGATTTTTGGATCCAGATTTGATGTACATACGTAGCCAATGTTTAGATGCAAAGTGGCTTATTGAGATGCGCATTGATTTGGATGTGCCTATTGAGACAACTCTCCACCAAGATCATGTGAAATTCAACAAAAATCACATTAAAGTATCACACAGATCATTGGAAAGTGCATCTTGACTATCAAGTTACAAACTTAAATGTATCATTTGTGACCAAAGTTTGATAAACGTCATTATTAAAGTGTTTTAAATAATGGTCTTGTATCTTAGGTGCGACTGAGATCATGAGAAACTGCATTAAAGATTGTGGGAATGAACCTCAATCTGAAACAAAAAGACATTGTGAGAAAAACAAAACTAAGATAACCAAGATTTATTTACAATACTTGACCTAGCTATCAAACATCTATGAATCTAAGGATGTCTAGTTAGTAGGCCTATGCTGGCCTAATTTATCACAGTTATCAAACATTTCAGTTTGTTTTTGCCTCGGTGTCTTGCAATTTTCATTGTCAAGTGTTCCAGACAAAGTTTGCAATAAATTCTATAACAACCAGACAAATAATTAATGGTTTGAATCATGATATAAGGTTGAATTCAATCTCACTTTCCAAACCCACTTGGGATGAGTAGGCGTTCCAAACAATCACATCTTGTGAAACCACATCATTTTTATTATATTAAAAATGACTGTCAAAATAATTAAATCATATTTCTAAAGTGTAAATGTAATTAATCAAATTCATAATTGCGTTGTTTGAAGCTTGAATGAGTAACATGCATGTTGTTCAGACGCACAAACATCACGAACACTATCATTATCGTTATTTCAAATGATAAATTGACTTTTGTGAAATTTTGAGAATCATAACACGTTTCCATTTTCATTTAAAATTTACAACCTACATATGGAATTAATATCGCTTATGAGTCATGATCTATTTTCATATTTGCTGAACCAAAGAAACGCAAGGGAATGAAAACTTTCCTCCAACACCAGGGGGACAAAACCAGATGTGGCAGCTGCAACCAGATATCATGGGGTCAAAAGGTCATGACCTTTCACCTCTAACTTAATAGCAATCTAAAATCCAGGTAAATCATTGAAATACCTCAAACTTTGTTTCTGCAGACATTTTCCATGACCCATTTCACATAGTTTTGTGTACCAGAGTGAAGGCTATATTTTATTTACTTCCAATTGTTTTGTACAAGTTCGTGAAAAGTTTAATGGACTATTTCAATCTAATATCAGAACATTTCACTTCATATTTGTTAACATTTTATTGAAATGTTGTAATGACATAAATCTGAGAATATTATTACCTGAAGTGTAAACTAAAAAAGACATTAACGACCATTCTGGCACCAAACGAAAAATAACGATAATTTGGGTGGCATGCTTTGGTTCAATATTGACACTTTTACAACAAAGAAATATCAGTAAAGGCTGATAAGATCTTGTAAATTTGGTGGGAGGCTTTATATTCTATCAAAGAATTGAGTGAACAAAACATAAGATGTCAAGAAAATCCTTAGCTAGGCAGAAATTTTAGCGTGGTGTCAACAAATTGGATCAGCAAAAAGTTTCAACTGAAAATTGTGATGATCCATGTTTAAATTTGACTTGGTATACAATTAGTCGTACGTTTTTAAGAACACCAAAACTAAGCAAAACTTAAAGTGATGATTTCAAGGGTTTTTCCAGAAAATTCAAATTACATTTTCGGGAGTTCTGTACAATTTTTGATTTTCCATTATAAAAATTCTGATGATTCTGACACAATGGACGTCAATGTGCTACAGATAAATAAAAAATGCTGAGGAATTGGTCATAATTATGATTGTCGAAACCACAGTGACAAAGCTAATGAGTTAAACTTCCCCTACTAATCCCCATTAGTTGAAGGTACTTTAACAATAATGTTTTATTTTGCAACATTCACAAGTAAGCTCTGTCGGACCGCCATTTAATGTGTTTCCGTTTGCTTATCTAGACCATAAATGTTAGCTGTGTAGTTTCTGAATAGGAATGTGAACCAAGATGCTAACATCAGTCTTTTACATTATAGTCAAAAGACCTACAAAATAGCTCTTTTTTATCATCTTTTTTGACGCCAGATCAGCCAGAAGACCTGATCTATTGGGTGTGTAGGCCAATTTGTGTAGGCCTAATGTATCAATAAGTCTGCAAAATCAATGTTGTACTGAAAGCAGGATTTTGTGGATTTTCTTATCAGATTACCAGTGCTATATCATGGGAAGAAAATGCCAGATTTTCCCTCATACTGCGCTATGACTCTTCAAAAATCTATGCCATAACTTAACCCTAACAGATTTCTTAACTTTTTAAGTTTCTTGCCTCCTCGAAAAGGGAAGGGTGAAAACATGAAGGGTGAAAACGACATGTTTTCACCAAGTTTCGAACTGGGGACTTCTCGTTTCTCAAGCAAATATACAAGGAGCTCAGATCCGGATCTGACACCTGCGTAACAACCGTCTAGATAGAAAGCGGCTCATTGAGATGTGCATTGATCTGGACGTGCGCTCTCATGTAGATAGCCCCATTATTGCTGCATCTGTCACAACCAATGCTGATTTCAATGATGTGCATTGATGCGCATTGATCTGGACGTGCGCTCTCATATAGATCCATTATTGCTACAACTGCCATAACCAAAGTTAATTCAATCAAATTGTTTGCAACTGTTGTAAGATGAACAATTTATCAGCCAGTGATTTGTTGCAATGCTTCCCATGTCTGAAAAAGCACTTGAATTTGTTGATGTCATTGTGACATTGCCAGACATTCTGAAACTAGCCTGATGCTTCATCTATTGATGACGAGCTGTCTGAAAGTTTCTTTGCGATGCATGATTCATAGACAAAGCTAGCACTTCAAATGACCAAATAACACAATTGGTTTAAACACTATCAAATCCTTCCATTAAGACCTCATGATGTCCTAGATAACATAACAAAACTAGACCTTATCTTATTCAAATAAACCATCATTGCATGAGTAATGGTGGAAACCATGGCAACGCGTACCCCTTACATAGCTTCAGTTTCTACATCATCCCCATGGTCTATTTTCTCAAGAATATTGAATCATTCACCAGGGAAAGATACTTTTCTACACTACCATTCAATGGGATTGATACTTTATAATTTCAAAGTTTTAAAATAGAGTTCGAAGTACGATGTAAAAACAACACTAACAAAAATTTGAGAATCTATGATATCTAGTTCATAGTCAACTAGAGCTTAGGCTTCATTGGAATCTCTTATAAACGTGAAAGCTGAGGTCCAGTCCCAACTAACCTGTGATCAGCTTTATGAATTGCTATAGATGGCCAGGTTATCAACAAAACTGATATATTCTCTAGACAATTATGATCATTTATCAGCACATTAGCAAATAGTTTCTCCCAGTCAAGTTCACTGTGAAGGTTAACAAGTGTATGTCATCCCTTCCTTGGAGAATCACAACCTCTCAGTCCAACAATTCACACTCCAGCTTAATCCTGTAGCAACCATCAACATGATCAAACTCAAAATCTTGGATCTTGCTTTTGATAGTACACTGACAAAACTGACACTGAAAAGAGCTATTTTTCAATAAAAAAGAAAAGAAAAGAAAGTTTTTCTTGCAAATCACTCCATGTCAACAGCAGGTAGTCTCTGGTAAAAAAATGATCTCTACTTTGGTGAAATGACAGTGAAAATGGGTACGTTAACTCACATTTAATGAATGATGCTTTGACTTCGATGACACTGTGACTTGAATCATGATGATTGATTTGAATCACCAAGGACTACATATTCCAAAGCACTTTTGCAGATTCTTCTTTATATGTGTTTGAAAGTTGTTGTTTTTTTAAATATACATAAATAAATCAGGATCAGTAAATAAGGCAATGTATATAGGGTATTCCTGACAATTTTTCAAGAGATAGAGGTCATCCATCATACACAATTAAATTTGCACTGTACATAACCTATGACTTATTGAATTGCTTTTAATTTAAAATAAAATTGGAATAACATTTGGGTATGCAAGCATATCTCAAATAAATAAGCCTACGCGATGCGATGCGACTCTGTTACCAGTCGACCATCAACCAATCACAAACCTATCTGATCTTATATCTATCACCTGGCGCACAAAGATGTAACATAGTGGGTGTGAATAACAACTAGAGGATAATTAACAAAGTTCAAGTCAAGTACAAAATGTCCTAATTTTTTGTTTATTGTTTCAAAGTTACCAGTCTAGAACCTCCACAAGACACATATGGGTGTAGTCATCAAACTTTTCCTATCCACAGACAGGGGAAAAGGCTATTTCAGTGTCTGATCAATCCTTATCTCGCATTTGGTGCATAATATAGATGTAATAAAACGTACATATTTTACAAGAGGCCCTGAGTTTGCTCAATTTTGAGTGACTACTATCTGCCATTTTTTGAAATATTGACATGTTCCACAGCAATTTGAACACCTTTTTGTCAAATATCGGGACACTCTGAGATGAAAATTAGCAATTCTAATCATATTAGCTTATATTCCTAGACAATACAATATTATAACTCAGTACAAAGGCACTACCTTTTAATCTTGATTTCTAACCTCATCATTAAAACTATCATCAAGAATTACAAAATCTTATCTGTCAAACTGTTGAAAGAAAGGTGAATCTGATAACGTATGACTTCCGACTGCAAATGATTTTGGTTTGTATTGTAGTTTTGAAACCAAAGACACGTGCCAAGCCTACTATGCTACTCCATATCAGCTACTCTATCAAGAAACAATTAAATTTCTACAACAGAATAGTTTGTTCTCCATAACGATGCAGTTTACAAAGCAAAAAAGGACACCGACTCATTTATTAGCAGATGTACCAAATGGATGGTCTTAATAAAACACTTACACAATGTAAAGGCAGATGTAATTATGTTAAGCCCCGCAAACTAATTATCGTTCGCGAAAATGGTGACAATATCGGGTTCAATGAAGCCAAACTGGACAGACAGAAAACCAGTTAATTGTCAAAGGAAACCTATATCCATTATATTGTTGTCAACAACAATGGTCTAAATCGCCAACAAGACATGACAAGTGAACCATCACGAGTGGCGCTTAAACTGTCAATGACTTTGAATGATTTTGAACTTGTTCCCATCTTGTTATTTTCTGTTAGTTCTTTTAAATTTAAAATCCCTTTACAAATATTGACTTATCTTACAAATTATTAGGAATTATGATGAACCTTTAGAATATTAGAACAATTAAAATCCTATACATAAAAAAATATGAACTTCGCAAAATTATCCAGTCATTTAATATTTTTACATGGCAAAACAGTTGCTTGAAACTCTTAATTACTTTCAAACAGAGAATAGACTGAAACTTTATTGAGAACCCTATAATTAGAAATATTATTTAGGATTCAGAAATCATGAATTGTCAAATTTGTCCAAATTCAAAATTGCACATCAGCTCTATGAAATAAACTGTATTTGAATATAAATTCCACATTTGCTAACACTTAAAACTTAGTTATTATCTTGATCTTTGAAGCATGCAAAACTACCAAATTTTGTTTCAAATTTCAAATTTATTCCGAACATTAACATGACAAACTGAACTCAACCATCACAAGTTGTGACCAGCACTGGTCAGTGGGAAGTACATAACACCATTTCCAATGAACAATTCACAGTAATTGAAATATTGAGCTTTTTACTTGATATTGAATTTGATACTAGATCTTCAATATTTATCATAATTCACAATAACGAGACATCACATGCTTAAGAGTCAAGAAAAATTTGGTGTACCGTGCGAGTTGCATTACAATGAATTTACTTGGATTTTTTAAAAATAAAGCTAAGATGCTTGGGAACTCAGGAAAATAGTATTATTAGTTTATCTTCATTTACTGCAATATGCCCCTACAAAGTCAAATGACAGCTGTATAAGAAATATGGCATTTCAGTTTCCATTGGGTCTGCAAATCAAATCCAGTTCTCATTGATGTGGTTTGCTCATCTCATCTGATCTCACAAGATTACTGTATTGGTAATGGCTTTTGTTACATTACTACCAGTCCCTTGATTTTGATCTGTTTAATGAGTTGAATGAATTAATGACATTAATTAAGTTCTTTAATTAAGCTGTTATTTATGCAAATGATTGGTTTAGGTCAATGTCAATGACAATGGTACAAAAACGATAATGTACTTTGTTCATTGTCAAATACCAAATTATGCACTTAAGCATTTTATCACATGTTGTTGCAACAATATGTATTGCCAAAACTAACATTAGAGACCAGAGAAAACATTACAAAGAGCACCCGACAATTTGAAATGAGTTCACACTTATGTCCTATATTCCTAAAAACAACATCAAAATGTAAGTTATAAAATGTAGTTGTCTGAGCCAAATGATAACATTTTGATCAACGTAACACCCCCAAATATCATTTACCCTCCTAAATAAACATCTATACGAAGGATAAACATTTCTGCTTTCACAACCATAACTCAACCCGGAACTTAACAACAATATCATAAGGATTTATTTATTGACGCGAATCGTAACATCTCGAAAATCTTGACTAAATTGCAACTTGTCACGATCCGGCCCCGTCGCACGTGTAATTTTCAAAAGGAGCATTAGTTTTTATCCGATAAACAACCTGAACCAGCCTTGGACATGATAATAACAATATGGAATCGGAATCTCAAGTATCCTGTACAAAATACTACAATTAATTATGAAATCCTACATTAGTTTGCCATAATCGGCAATCAAACACTCCGTAATATCTAGAGGCACTTCACTAAATCCTTGGAATTCAAGTATCTCCATTTCCTGTTGATTTTCATTATCCATTGTAGCATGAGATCATTGCTATCTACTGCTGATAGCACAATTTGTTGACTGACTACTGTATAGTAAACTCACAGCAAGGCCAAGAGAACCATTATACTGTCAGTAAATATGGCAAAGGTTACTACATCAAAATGTTATTGGTATGGGATGCATTTGGTTAAAAAAAAGTCGCAAATACTCTTCAACTCTTTTTGATTAATTGTTTATGTAGACATAATCAATTATATAAATTTGATTATCGATTTATATCCCTAAATTAGTATTCTAAACACAATGATACTTTTGAAATACAAATTTACTTTACCAAAAATATCTGCAATGAGTCTTAATTCCACTGCCTTGATTCCAGGTGTTTAATGTTCATTTTCGTATACATGTGCTTTTCATAGTGAATCACAATCAACATATAGCTCATCTGTTATTGACACCCATATTTTTCAGGCACATTTTATTCCAGCACCAACATTTGACTGCAATCAAATGAAAAACTAGAAGATCATCAGAGGGGAGCATGGCCGAGCGGTTAGATCACGCATCTCGTAATACAGAGGTTGTGGGTTTGAGCCCAGAGCACGGCAGTTTTTGACTCCTTGGACAAGAAACTTTACTCTACTTGTTCCGAGGTTCAGAAATCACATTAAGCCGTAGGTCCCAGTACAGTACAGTGTATATTGATTGACTGATTCTGAACCCATTCTAAACTTCATCATAATCAAATTACTTGGACATTTTGAATGTAGTTGACTTGTAGAATTAGCTTCCAAGTTAGTTTTGTACACTGTGCTGCAAATTGCCTGCGAGTTTGAAGGCTGTTATAAAACTGTGTAGGCTTTTGAGAAAACAGTGTTATCTTTTAATTCAAATATACACAGCCTGAGATTGACTTGAGTGATCAAATATTACTGTGATGCTAGTTATGTGACCCACTCATCATATCTACATACAGTGTATTATTACCCAATTTATCTCCATTCCAGCTACTGATTGTTAAGAGACGATGATAAGGATATCAAGGACCACTAAAACTTGTGACACATTACTCACGTAGGATTAGAAAATTCCAAAATCTGATTATGGTATCAAAAGGGGTTGGCATGAGCACTGAATCACTGGCCGACCCAAAAAGTGGGTACAGATCAAATCACTGCCAAAATCACAGTAATTTGCACCAAGAAAGGAACGAGCAGCGATCAGTTTGTGCAAAGCAAGAACTGAGCCTTAAATCACCAACTCAAGCATATTAGCAACACGTGCAGCAACTGAGCACCAACTCGCCTTCAAGCACTTCACAGATCCAGTTTTAGGACTCATAAAAAGAAGGCTTAGTCTTTTAATAGAACAAAATATTAGTCTCTATAATCATTACATGTAGTTAACTCGCACTTTTCACAATATCATTTAATGTGGTTCAAAGAATCAAACTTCTACTAATCATACACGGTAGGCTACTAGTATTATATAAGTTGCAAGAATTAGCACATTGTTGAAGGCATATAGGTGTAAAAATAACAATTATATATTTTCACTTGGATGCCTTCACCTTGTCAATTCATACCTATATTTGTACAGCTATTTTCATTAAATGAATTAAAGGAGCTAGTCCGATTTCTTCCACATTTCCCTCAACTCTGTGAGCCTATTTACAAAGCAAAGTGGGAAACTGATAATACAAAATTGCTCATAAGATCAAAATGGATTCAACTGAAATACTGAAAATATGAAAATGATATATCTTTAGAGGTGATCTTTTGCATGAAACTGAAAACCAAATTCTTACCAATCCAATCATTTACCTTTAACAATTTAACATTATTATGTCATATAACTGACAGATGAAATGGGCCATGTTTGGTTGATTTCTGAGTGATTTTCTTACTGCACTCTTGATTTGGGTATGAAAAAGAAAAGAAGAGACATCGAAATCACAAGGTATGAGATTTTGACTAATTATACAATTATATGCATTATGTATTGTGTTTACACCTGCTATGTCAGATACTTAGCACCATGACAAATGCACAAAAAGACAAAACTAACCATCTTATGGGAGACAAAACTTTGTTCTGCAAGAGAGATCTTGGATTCAAAAGTACATCTCAAAAAAGAGTCTGCAATAAGACAACTTTCCAGCTCATTCAATTTTTGCAAAACTGTGTTTTAGTTGAAAATTTCAGTACCTTTTGACCTTAAAAACTACCAAGTAGGCCTAACTACCAAGTGAGTTGGTTCACCAGTTTTGCTGTCATATGAAGATGGCTACCCTTAATAGTACTTTTTCATCATGTTCATGTAGGCTATGACAACAGTACTCAATTTGTCTCTTCCAACTAGTCCATCTAGATGGACTTCACATCATGTGAGAGCTAGCGCCGTGACACGTTTCACATTCGCGTTAGGTCCATATAGATGGACATCATATCATGTGAGCGCAAGCACCATTACACGCTTCACGTTCACTTGTTAGGTCAATCCAGATAGACTACTTGCAACCAGAGGCCATTTACCTCTACCATCCTTGAAGCAATATCCTTGAATCCATGCCTTGATAAGCTTACAAGTGCTATTCCAATATAGACATGCAACTCAATACACACAACAACAACGCCTCAATGAATAGATTTCCAGATTTCTTAATTTAATCACACCAACAAATCTCTTGTACCTTACATCTCCATTATTTACCTAACGCCTAAATGAACAAAATGGACAAAAACTGAAGGTGATGGCACTTTCGTTAACCTCTTCTTTCAACCTTTATTTCACTTGAAGTGCTTGCAAACAAATGGTAAACTCAAAATAACTCAAATGGGTTTTCCTCTTGGGCAAGGAGATGATTTAGGCATGGACCCTTATTTGTTATTCTAAGTTATAGGATGCATTTTAGACAAAATTGTTTCTTGTGTTTATTTTGGTAGTTTTACTTTTAAATAGCCTTACTGGAGCTTTAATCCCACAGAGAAATGATTTCTATTGGTAGAACCTGTGCTATACATTACCATAGGGTTAAAAGGGTAAGGAACTATAAATAAAGTTGTAAATTAAGCTTGAAAATGATATTTAATCTGGTATAGCTATAGAAGAAATCTCCTTCTGTTTATTTTTGTAGTGAGAAATTTGTGAATTTCCAAATTTTCAGTCACAAATCCTCCATGAAATAAGCGTAAATTTATATTCCCAAGTTAATATCAAAAAATAATATTGAAAGAGAAATGCAAAGTGTGACAAAAAAGGAGAAAAGAAGGTGTAAATTGAGGAAAAAAAGTAGCAAAATTAAGTTAAAAACAACCTACATTTATCCGAAGGTCACTGTAAAAGCAGGTCAAGATTAAACTCTAGACTTCATCAAACAACTGATACTGATGGCTTAACTTTAGGAAAACAAATTATGCAAAATAAAATATGATACTTTTAGAAAGGTGTGGATCGTTTTCAAAACCAACCAATTTGTCTAAAATAATCGGCACTCCTGGTGAGATGCGTTAATCCTGGTAGCCACATTTTGGTAGGGCAAGTTCGGTTTCTATGGCGGTGTGACATGTGTTTGGCATATGGGGGGATGAAATTTTACACATGATGTAACTAAACTGGGTCTTGTAAACCAAGAACTTTGCTTCAACTTGAAGATATTATTGACACTGAGAAAAGTTTAAATGGTAAGTTACAAAAATTTAAGAGCAAGTAAATTTGAATTCACCCTTGATCAGATTCCTGGCTTGAACTTGAAGACCTTTAGAACAAATAAACATGTGATCCTGAAACTTTCTATCACCACCAAAATCAAACCATTTTTACATGATTATATGCACACAATATGAATGGATCTTATCTCTGGAAAATTGTGGGAACAGCTTAATTTGTAAAATGTATTATGAAATTTTTGATTTTCACAACAATTATATCACCAGACCATCCAAAATGGCTCTTCCGGTTGGTATCACTTAATTGGATGAGTAACCATGGGTAACCAAA
>JXSR01S030779.1:241421-251786 GCA_000969725.1 Ophiothrix spiculata
ATCAAACAACTGATACTGATGGCTAAACTTAAGGAAAACAAATTATGCAAAATAAAATATGATACTTTTAGAAAGGTGTGGATCGTTTTCAAAACCATCCAATTTGTCTAAAATAATCGGCACTCCTGGTGAGATGCGTTAATCCTGGTAGCCACATTTTGGTAGGGCAAGTTCAGTTTCTATGGCGATGTGACACATGTGTTTGGCATATGGGGGATGAAATTTTACACATGATGTAACTGGGTCTTGTAAACCAAGAACTTTGCCTCGAACTGTAAGATATTATTGACACTGAGAAAAGTTTAAATGGTATGTTACAAAAAATTTAAGAGCAAGTAAATTTGAAATCAGCCTTGATCAGATTCCTGGCTTGAACTTGAAGACCTTTAGAACAAATAAACATGTGATCCTGAAACTTTCTATCACCACCAAAATCAAACCATTTGTACATGATTATGCACACAATGCGAATGGATCTTATCTCTGGAAAATTGTGGGAACAGCGTCACTTGTAAAATGTAGTATGAAGTTTTTGATTTTCACAACAATTATATCACCAGACCATCCAAAATGGCTCTTCCGGTTGGTATCACTTAATTGGATGAGTAACCATGGGTAACCAAAGCGGCCATTTTGAATGTTTGTATTTGATTGCCATTTTAGCAGGCAGAACTAGAACATACTGTTTTGTTTGCTTTGTTTTAAGGTACAAGACTTGCAAGTCTACTTGGTGTCTGAGGACAAAGTTCAAGATCAATAGACCTTGGGTTTTTAATTGGTCTGAAAGTCGTAAAAACAACTGCTTTTTGTAATTACTTCATTGAAATGTTGATCCAGTGACAATAATGTAATCTTGAAGATAAAAAGAGTGTAATAAATGTCGAAATTTACAACTTGAATATTAAAGCTAGGATCATGTAAACTTTTCATGGGTCTTTGAACAGATTTACAGTTTGCAAATCTCAACTGTTGTGCAGGAGACTTGAAATTCATAAAATGTCAACTATAACTCACTGAATTTCATAATACATGTAGGCATATCCCATTCAAGAATATTTTAAAAAATGTGTCCAAATATGTCATAGACAAAAGCAATCCTATACTCTGCTAAAGGTAGCTGGATTCCTGAATTTGTGGCAACACATCCCAGACAAAGGCCAGGTATATTTAATTTGGAAAAATAATGTGTACCCAGGGATATGTACAAACATATTCCATGTTTGTGGGCAAACACTAAATTGAACTGTGACATCATCAATCTGCATCTTTGTACTCCAAAATTATCAAATTAAAGTGAAATTAAATTCTCAATAGTGTCTTTTTATCAAGTTCATCCAAATGAGACATAACAACTATCAGCATCAAATTAAAAGCAATAAAAACTCAATTGATGATTTCTGAAATCGCACTCAATAGCAAATAATTTGAATCAACTTGTTACTTTTTTGTTCAACAATATTTTGAATAAAAAACTTGTATTAAATCAATTTATTTCATAATTGGTTTCCAGGTGGTAAAAGTTTGTAAACAGTTTTCACACACATGAGCTGAATATTTTACATAATTGGATCACATCATGCACAAAAACTTTTCATGTAGGCCTATCTATTCAAATGGCAAGTAAACATGAAAACAGGTCTATCAAAAATCTCATAACACAGAACACAACTAGATTTATTTCAGTAAATATCTCGTAGGTGAGAGAAATGTTCAATGTTTATAACTAGTGAGCAGTACCTCATGGACAGGAGTTAATTATAGGTCCCAGGTTCAAATCTGGGATGTCTCCATTTTATTTTTCCGTTTTACTGATGAGTCAATGGACTAGACATGGAACACCCAATTAGGATTTATGCGTAAATTTGCAAGTTGGACGAATTAGAAATGGCATAACATTCCACTATTAAATCCAGACAAATGTACCTTTTTTTTTTTGCCCTTAAAAACATCCCATTCCACCATGGTCTATCATCAGTAGATTCGGTTATTTCACCGCTGATTAGCAACAAAGTCAGCAAAGCACATAATTGAAGTGCAAACCCCAAATCTAACTTTAACAACTTTATTAACTATTTTCTATTAAATTTGTCATTTTTGTAACTATTTCATGGTTATAGTAATTTTAGAAAATGAGCGAGAGCATTGAAGTGTTTGAAACATAATGATACTTGTGATATATTTATTAGCAAAATTTTACCCAATTAGCCACTTACAGGTAGCATTTGGTTTAGGTGTTATTTTCATCTTGCACTATTCCTATACATGACTACAAAGTGTATCTAATTATGGACTAATTAGAAAAGAAAAGCATTACTAAATAACCAAATATTTTACCTTAAAATATTTACAATCAAGGATTTCTAATAAGGAATAGAAAGAAAAAATGTCATATTGACTTTCAAAGTCTCAAATTACTTTATTGTGATTTCATAGACTTTATATAAATTGTTTTTTGAAACTTAACAAAAGTGAAAGTCATAGGTCAATAACTGACCAGCATTTCTGGACTTTCTCAAAATGACACTGAAGGGACACAAGAGCTTTATTGCATTCTGAACTTGGGACATTTTTATGTTCACTTATTAATGATTTTTTATATGAATGCTCAGCTGAGTCTAAATTTTAGTTTTGTTCAGCAACACCTTTCCTAAACTCACCATAAACTTTTCATGGTTAGTATATTAAACAGAGACATTCTGGCTGGAAATTTGTCATTATATTGTATTGTTTATCAATGTTTACTTGGGTTTACTTTCATAATCATGGTTAATGTCAATATGATCCTTCTCAGAACATCATCACCATTTTGCTGATCCCATCATATAGATTTTTAAGGTAAACTAAACATATCTTTAAAAGAAGCCAGAAGTTTATTTGACTAAAGTTGGATTTTGAGAGAAATGTCATTGGGCCTAATTTATCAAGCGGCAATCATGTGAAATCTACCATTTTCAAAATATGAAATATTTACATATCCACCAGGTCATCATCATCATCCTTCGACCTTCGTCGAGATCCATGACACACATCTTTTCTACCAGGTAGGCCTACCAAAAAGAAGATATCAGGGCCTTCCCATCATGTCTCGCTTCCAGATAATTCTAATTACTAAACCCTCTCATTGCAACCCATACCAAATATCCCATTGGAAGCACGGCATGATGGGAAGGTCCTAATATCTTCATTTGGCATACCGGACCTAGAGCTTCAAAATGTTCATTATGGTAGCCTCTTTACAATATTGAATGAAGAATTAAAACAACTGCTGAACTAGGCCTTAAATGACAATTCCAACTCATCCAATGCACTTGAACTTGAAGTCCATTATCACAGACATAATTTGGCAATGATTTGCTCCATCCATCCAGCCATCTATCCATCCAGACACAACAGGATGTCACAATCTAGGAACCAGGAGGTTAGCACAAGTTGAAGAAGATAAATTGAGCCACCACCCATGAACTTGACTAGATAATATTGGTCACTAGGTCTGACTGGTTGTATGATATCTGCCAGGAATCCCCATTCAGGGCTTGCCAAAATATACAGTCCTTATCAGCAGAGTAAGTGGAATGCTATCATTGTGCTATGTTTTGCTAAATCTGTTTGATTCTTCATTCAAGACTTGTCAATACGTCGACTATTGACTTGGCATTATTTATCAAGAAAATGCTTCTCTAACAATATGTTTGAACCTTCATTCAGGGCTTGCATTGCTAAAATCATAAACCTTAACTTTTGTCAATCGAGTAGGCCTATAGTTGAGACCAACCCATTCAACAAGGGTATAAAATACCATTTCCACTCGTCCAAACAATCCAAAAATTTGACAAATCATCATATTCTATGACTGAAGCAATTGTCAAAAGCATTTAAAACGATATCTGGTAAGCTGGTATGAAATAAGTCAATGGTACAGGCCAAAGGCTATGCACATTCAGAAAATCAGTAAAAATAGGATGTGTGGATACGGTATGCAGTATACAACATTATAGGCTTAGGCGACGTTAAAAAGAAATCCTGTTTTACGGGCGGGCGGACCTTTCAAGTAGGGTCGGTCTATTTTTTTTTCTTAACTTTTTTTTGCCCAAAATAACCCAAAAATCTGAAAAAATGGGAGAAAAACATTTTAGAAAGAAATTGTCTAACAAAAATTAGCCAAATTTTAACAATTTTGGCCAAAAATCGGCTGATTTTATAATATTTTGGTTTTTCAAAACTAAAAAAAAAAAATCTTCCAAAACGCAAATTTAGGGTCAGTCGGGCCCTTAAAACAGTGTGTGTTTTTTTAATTTTCGTCGCCTTATGTGTTTTATTTCAACAGATACGCCCACTTCATGAAGAATTGGGCATATATTTTTCTTAGACCATTTCTAACCCTGAATACATATATTGTCTTACCTGTTTGTACGAAGCATTGATCAGTCAGCATGGTCAAGTTGTTGGAAAGTCATGAAATTGAAAACAAAAAGAAAACAGAGAATTAGCAAAATTATCAAGTATAGAATAATTATCATATTCATATACATTAGTACTGCAATGACTAGTTTAGAAAGACAGAATTCTTTAGGCTAACCGCCAAGGATAACCCAAGAAAGCCTCTTATTTCCATTGGGGTCCAAGATCTTTCTTTAATTAAATCAGTTTTGGATGCAGGAGGACCTGGAGTACCCAAAGAAGAACCTGCGGAAGCGAGCATGGACTGAAAACCAAATGCACATACAGCGCCGGGACCGGGAATCGAACCCGGGACTCAGTGTTGCAAAGCGAGGGAAGTACCGCTGCGCTAACCTGCTTCCCCAAGTTTAAGATACAAAAGTCAATATCAGAATTGTCTTTTTCATTTCTGTACATGGTAAGTTCAATTTTTACACTGAATTATTTTCCAAGTTCCAAGGCTGAAAATCAAGAGAGGATGAGCATGCATTAGAATTAGTATGGTTAAGTGGGGGTTGGGGGATATTTGAAAACTTTCAAGCTGGAAAAAATATGAAAAACATACTGTTATTGCAATGCTGCAACAATAAAAACATATAGGCCTATAATGTGACCAGCGCCAGCTTCCGTCTTTCACGGAAGTCAGTGGCACATTCTGCATGTTATTTACACATTTGTTATTTGAAAATCAAAGCTTTGTTTTGTTTTCTCAAGTAACTGACAAATCAATTAGCCAAATAGCAAATTTACTACCTTTTGCATATCAAACAAATGTCCAATTCTCTTGACTTTAAAAACACATTAAACAAACATGCAGCAAAGACAATCAAATATAAGGCCTATGTTTTTTTTAAGTTGACTTTTAAGTCTTGATCACATATAACAATAATCCCTTTATTAGCTCTCATCAAAGGTTCCTAAACTCATTAAGTGCTAGGCAATGTCAAATATACCACCAGTTTTATCCATTAATTTAGTTCACTCTTATGATTGATTACTAGTAAAACAAACACTTTCTTATTACTCATACCTCTATTATAGACTCATTAAAGACAAACCTGTCTCTATATTACAAACAATGTCAAATCTAACAAACCAAATCAGTCTATAGCAGCCCTTTTTCTCTTGCTATTTTGCATTTAGAGCAGGCACAGCTAGTGGACATTCCAATAGACCTGGTTGTGTTTATTTACACTCAGCAGAGAGCTTGACCTATGATCATCATCACCAGATAACCAACTTGAACTTCACACACATTGCATACCAAATAAACTCGATTTCCTCCTATTATCAATTGTGCATCAAAGTTTTCAGTGATAAATTATCATGTTTGTTAATTTCATAAATCACAGCTCTAACATCATAACTTCTGTTTAAGAAAATGTCCAATACCGGTTCTGAAAGAGCTATCTTAGTACATTTTGCTATCTACTGAAGATTAAAAAGATCAAACTTTTAAATGGGTCAATGGGTCATATGACAAATGTGGAAGCTTATAAAATATCTTGTCAAATAGCTTTTAATTGTGCCCTTAGTGGTGACCAACTTTGATCCAGTTGTTTTAAAGGAGCATGGACTGACTACTTCAACTGTTTTCAATTTTTTAACTTATGATACCAAAATATTTCTCATAACCCATGTGAAATTTCAAGCCTAAGGGTTATTTATGAAAATGTGTCTAATTATGGTAACCATAATTAATTTTACAGAGTAACAAAATTGTCCATGACATTAAAACCTTAAACCAGTTCAGCTGAAATTTAAACTTGAACCTTTTTAGTTGTCATCTCTCACATGACACTGAAAATTTAATTTTGAAAAATACTAAGAGTGCTGGACATAAGATTTAAACCAAAATAGACTGCACATTTAAGAATTGTGTTAACATATTCATCTATTCTAAAATTGTTCTTGATCCAGTCCTAAAATTCTTACTCAATTTTTTTCTAAATCTTGACAAACCCAATTTTCACTTTTTTTGAAACAAGCAGCAGTTACAAACCCCACAAGCCAATCACCTGAAACACTGTTAGTTTTACAAATTTGTTAAACAAAGAACAATCAATTTTGGGATAGTTTCTGTTCTAATCCTGACTAATTTTTCTTGACTTTGTAAACACCCTCAGGTGTAATTTGATTTAATTAGCCGCACCAGGAGGCTCCTAGTTGGAGTCTGCTCCTGATTGAGACATTTTATACCATGGTCTAGAAATGACTTCCGGTCATTAAGAACATGACCCAATGATAAGCTTTCTGGTCGGTATATATCTGGTCGGTATATATATTCGGCTAATATTTCAATAAACAAAGTTTTTATAATCAGAACTTGCTTGTATCTAATGTATCTGAAATTGAGTTTAAAAACTGATTTGCATGAAAAATAAGGTTTACAGTTGAATATCATATGGCTTTAAACAGGCAGCGAAAGACGTAAAGTACGAGCATGTGACTTTGCTCAATCAAAATGTTAAATTTCAACAAAAGTTTCACAAATAATTTATACCCTTATCTAACATAAAATAATATACACATCTCAAAACTGTTGGGGTCTGAGGTCCAACACCACAAAATTTACAAAAGATATCTTGTCTTTTTTAGAAAAATAAATGGATTTTATGGATATGGTTGTGTGCTGCATATTTGTCATGCTGTATCGTACTTTCGGAAATGCATAGCCAGCATCATTGCCAAATGGTTTGGGTCATGTCGCCCTGCGGATGTTCTATGGTGCAATTCAACCTGCCTCGTTCACTTTATACAATACGATACAATATTATTTAAATTACGTCAGCGCATGCTTCGTTGAAAAAGCTCCCTGACCAAGCATATCTCTTTAGACATTTGATGACAATAACATCAGAATGTAGTCTATTTTTCTCCAAAAACATTGACCAGGTTATCAACTTGACCTGCCAATGTCTCCATGAATCCAGCATAATTCTGTGCTAAACCCCTAGGATATCAGTGGAATTACATGACTTATCACAATAATATCATAACAATGATTGGCCAGATAGCCACTGTTTACCTTAACCCTGATAATCCTTCAAAATCAATTATAATATTTTCTTAAGCCAAATCTAGGAAAACACTAAGTTCTTTTGGAAAAACTGTCATGTTGGTCAAAAAACAATTTTAGTTTGAGGTACACTGGCCTGTATTAATGTTGGATTGACCCTCAAACTGTCAGGCCTGAAACATCCAAGCAGCAGGGCTAGTCTAGAATTTTGTTGAATATTGCCCAGATGTGAAATGAAATGGTTGCTGACAGAATCAGCTCAGTGAATGTTGGGTCTGGATGAGAGAGGTTCTAGATTAAAATCTAATGGAAAACTAACACTTTCAGAAAGCAGAATTTTTCAGAGAGTAGTTTAAAATAAAGAATTACATAGGTTCCTAATTATTTTGTAAAGCCAAGTTTCTCATATCTTGTTTTTACCTATATTTTCTAAATCATATGGGCATAAGTTCTTGTTTTCTTTTCAGGTAGTGTGTAGCAAACTGTCCTACTCTTCAGCCTCCATTACCATCCTACAGTTTACATGTAGTGCTGGGTAGATTGGAATGCTATGGTTCATGTACAATGTCAAAGTCACAGGGCAGGTGTAGTAGCCAAGTGCCAAGGTAATACACTGGGTCAGAAATTGGGTGTCCACAGAGTCAACAGGTAAAGCCAAATAGAAGAGAATTAGGCCATGATTTGAGATTTTTGTGATTAGATGATTCTGATTCTAATTCTGAATTCTGATTCTGATACTAATTCTGATACTAAGGACGAACCAAAGAAAAACGGAAGATAAAAAGTTTGGAATGCTTTTCCAATTCTGATGTTTCAATTGATCAGGAACAAAAGCATTAATGTTTAGTTTTTGATAACAGGTAGTGAGTCCATCTGAGTTGCCTTTGACTTGGGATATGTTGATGTTTGCGGTTCACTTAGCGGGCAAAGCTTGTCTGGTGTCATATGTTTTGTTTCTAGATCGTTGCGTGGGTTGAGATGGACACCTTTCTAGGGGTTTGTTGAAATCTCAAATGAAGTAATGCGGTTGAAAGTAAAGAGATTGAATTTTCAGACTGGAATGCATTGGAATCTCAATGTTGTTTTAACGTGTTTGTTGTTTCCGATTTGGACTCTAATTGAATTTTGGTTACAGTCAGCTTGTTGCTAAGATACAAGTTTTTATGGTTTTGGTGGGAAATAATAAAATCATATCAAATTGACTTAGAAATCAATCACATCCAGTATGCATGGCTGCATTGCAGGGGGTCATCTGGTAACAGGGTGTTCTGAATTCACCAGCATTTCATTTTTTCATTCCAGTGGTAGATTTCACTAAACAATTGTGTTGCATCGTAGCTGCGATGCATTCAGTGCGCAGCAAGACAGTATTTCACAAAGACATAAAACCCTGTCGCAAGCGTGTGATGCATCGCAAGGTATATGAATATTGCACATTGAAAATTCCCACACATTGCAACGTTGCGATGAGTCAAAAGATATTGTAATGGAGCAAAACAGAAGAGTTCAATTTTGTTAATTTTCTAGAATATTTTGAGATTCAGTGAGTTATGTTAAAATTAGAGGGAATGCCCCAAGACTGCACGCTGATCCATTTAATACCTTTGTACAAACTTAGGTTTACTGGTATAGGGTTGCAATTGTACATGACTGTAGACTAAACATTATGACCTAATGAAATGGCAGAATGATATCATAGCTCATGGCAAAGCAATCATTATGGCTAGACAAAATTCTGATAGTGGTATCACAATTTGAACCTTTGCCAAACTCCTTTGTGATCCAATTAGCTACCATTTCAAAATATACAATACGTGCCCATGAACATTGGTAGGAAGGTACATTTTGCTAATGACATTGTCAAAACATGGTTATTATTACATTTGAACCTTTGCCAGTGACTAGAATCAAACAAATCCATTGAATGTGACATTGCAAATAGGCCTATAGCATATACCCAGGACTATTTTTTTCAACTAAATATTTATTCAAATATCTATGGTTTATCATTCACTCCAAAGTATTAAAAAAGAAACATACCAAACTTAAAGGAGGTACTGATTTTAACATAATGCATCAGTACCAACCCTTTGAAAGATACAACTACACTTGAATTAAACATCTATATAAAACAAATTATTTTCACTTTGCTGTAATATGTGATGACTCACACCAAAAAGGGTGACTTTGCGACGATTTGCAAACTGGGATATCAGGCTTTGAAGGTGAGAAGTGGTTACATTTTCGTCTAGGGGTGAATTTGAGATTTTGTGATATTATGAATCTTCAAAGTTTTAACAATCTTCCTACCAAGCCGTTTTCTATAAAATTGCGAAAAAAGATGATTTTTTTGACAATTTTCAAACACCGTCTCAATCTCGTTTTCGCAATTTCAAGATCGGAAGAAAAAACACCAATATTAAGTAAAAATAGGCATAATTTGCCATATTTTTGTAACTGAAATAAAGATATACATGTATGATGTCTTGATAATGGCTGTGTTAAATTTGATGATGATTGAGTGCTCCTAAGTACCCGTTGCTAAGGAGATTTTGTGTATAGTTGAATAGTAATCAATAAAATTGATGCTTTCATAACCCAAACTTTAAAGCCTGTTTTCTCCAATTGCTATTTTTGAAAAGTGATCAACACTCTCTTACTAAAAGAGCCATATCTTCGGAACGAATTGTTGTATCGAAATGTTTGAGGTACCAAATTATTTGTGAAACTCTAAGCTTTCTCATGATGTCAAAAACTCAATTTTGATGTCGGAACCATAGTCCCCCCCCCCTTTTGGTGTGAGTCATCACATATGAAATAAAGGAAGAGACATAAATGAGCTAGGCCAGTCTGATGAATGCAAAAGTGGGGAAACTGAGTGACAACCTTTTGTTCTAAAACATAATTGG
>JXSR01S030779.1:294642-317594 GCA_000969725.1 Ophiothrix spiculata
GGCTCGAAGACACCGACCGGAGTCCGACCGGGGTCCGACCGGACTCCGGTCGGACTCCGGTCGGCGTATGTGGTATACAGCCCGGTATGACGCCGTAAACACATCGTAACCTCGCCGCAAGCTTATGTGACCAGGGCATCCCCAGGGTATCCACTAAACCCCGATCCCTCCAAATCAGGGGCGGCGCCAATTTCTCTTGTTAGGAGGAGCAACCATCAAATGAGACCAAAACGATACATCCAATTCTTTCTTTGTTAGAAACTACACTGCAATTTATAACAAAGACTTGTTGCATCAAATAAGAAGTATAACGGTGGCGTAGCCAGAAGGGGACCAAAACGTAATTTTCCATAAAAAGTTAGGGAAAAAACAGGGTGTACCATTTTGTGTCTACTCAACTGGAGAGTTGCCCCACCCCCTTCAAAAAGTCTTTGCCCCGCCTTGCCCCCTTGATGAAAATGTCTGGCTATATACGTCACTGGTATAAATTGACCTATACCATACGGTCTTATCACACAAGTGCAGTTTATTTGCCAAACTCTCAATATAAATCAGAAGAGGGTGGTCGTGGCAACTATTGCATGGTTGCCGTTCT
This sequence comes from Ophiothrix spiculata, assembly GCA_000969725.1. Lineage (NCBI taxonomy): Eukaryota > Metazoa > Echinodermata > Ophiuroidea > Amphilepidida > Ophiotrichidae > Ophiothrix > Ophiothrix spiculata. The sequence continues at coordinate 295,238 of JXSR01S030779.1, forward strand.
TATCGTATACGATCCCCGGCTGCGTCGATGTGACTCATGTCCTATACCGCCTCTATATTATAAAGAAACATCGTGGGAAAATACAACTTGTGAAAATACAATCGTGTGGGATTGCCGCTAAAATTATATTGCTAATCGCTAAAAAATATGATAACATATGTAAAAAGTGGGGTTCACGCGCGTCGGAACCCCAGCGGATTTAGAATGACATAATTATGCTTATTACTATAACAACACTTTTGTAATTTTTGGAGGAAAGGTAAAAATATGATCTTTGGAATTTTTTCTTCAATACGTGAGTCACGTGACCCAATAGAAATACACGTAAATCGTACGCTAAATTTCCGTTTTAGAAATCCCTCGTCCCTAAATCTAGTGGATGCTATTTATCGTGTCCGCCACCGCCTGATATAAATATTACTTAAACATTGAGGGGGTAGTACATTGTCTGTGATAGTGTCAGTGTCTGTTAAACAAATTTGGCTCAAAATGATGTAAATCCACTCAGTGTGTTGCTATAAAATGAAATATAATTATAATTTATTATACACTTCTTGATACTGGGGAGGGGGTCACTTCCATTGACGGAAGGTATGGGTATGTTCCGCGCTCAAGCCCCCTTTTCAAACCTCCTCTTCCGTGCTCTCCAAAAGGCTCATATCAAGATTTAATATGTCAGTTCCAAAGACCCCCATTTTCAAAGAAGTTTTTTTCAAAGTTGTGTTTTATTAAGTTTTCAACCTAATTTTGAGCAATTTTCAGCTCAAATAGTCGTATAAGTTCCTGATACCTAAATTTGGGGGAAAATCAGTCCCATAGACCCCATTTTTGACCAAAAATCAGTTCCGCAAAACCCTATGTAAGATAATGTGGATATCACATACCTACCAAAATTCCTTGAGTACCACCGGGCTTGATTCATGTTTTCAAAGTTGCATGTTAACTTTAAGGCTAGTGCCCAAACGGAATTGCGATCCTTCTATTTGCTGCGGCGTAGCTAGAAGGGGAAAATGCTTGGGAATTGCCCCCTTGAAAGAAGTCTTGCCCCCCCCCCCCTGAAAAAAATTCATGAAAAGTACTGCTCAGATTGTCTTTTTCAGTATAGCATACCCAAAATTTCACTCCACTAATTGCCATCAGTTCATCCTCAATTACTATCTTATTTCGTAATTGTAACGAAAAGTTAAAAAAATTGGCGCGCTTCGCATGCACGTCAAAAATCATAACAATTTAGCGCTGAAATAAAAAAAAAATGCTCAGAAAAGCAGGAAATTTACCCCTTTAAAAAATCAAACGTCATTTTTTACATAAGAAGCTATGGTAAAAAAATTGGGGTGTACCATTTTGTGTCTATACTCATTTGGGGAGTTGCCCCTTCAATCTTTGCGCCGCCCCGCCCCCTCCTTGATGAAAATGTATGTTGCTGAACAATTGATCTATTATATCCTTATTCAAGTTTGTAGGCCTACAGCTTTTTGTGTATAGCTTACTTTCTAATTTCGTTCTTATTTTCTGCTTGTTATGATGAGAGGAATGTGTTAGAAAAATGGTTTTGAACAAGATTTGACCAATTTCGAAATTTGAACCCTGCAATTACTTTTTCCACCCCATCCCTCCTGCAGTGTCCCATGTAACAGACTGATTTTGTGTCTACCCTAGTGACCATTCCATTTACATATGGTCCATATAACCCATGTCACTGAAAGCCAAAAGGGAGTCAAGTGACTCTTAAAAGGGGTCTAGCATCCATGACTCTCATGAGGAGCAACATTGACTCTCACGAGGAGTCAATTTGACTCTCACGAGGAGACACGTTGACTCTAACGAGGAGTCACGATGACTCTCATGAGAGTCAACGTGACTCCCCATGAGAGTCATTGATGCTGGACTCTGGAAAAGAGTTGAGCTGACTCTTAAGTAGGAGTCACCTCAACTCTTTCTTCGGAGTCATCTTAACTCTTCAAAAGAGTTTAAGTGACTCCTTTGGAGATTCATGATATAAGTGACTCCCCAAATGGAGTCAATACTGACAGAGTCAACTTGAGTCAATACTGACATAGAGTCAACTTGCTGGACTCCTTTTTGGCAGTAACCTTGACTCCCTTTTGGCTTTCAGTGATAGATATAGGACACATTAAAATAATTTGTTGCAGTTTTACCCCAAATATGGGTGTGGTGTTTGTATGCCTGTGTGGGAAATGTGCACCGTGGGGGTGGGGGGGGGGGGGGGGCACTGACATTGACGGAAGGAATGGGTATGTGACACACTCAAGACCCCCTTGTCAAGCCTTATCTTCTGCTCCCCAAGATGCCCATTTCAAGATTACATCAGTTCCGGAGACCCCATTTTCAAAGAAAATGGCTCAAAAGGTGTGTTTTATTATGTTTTGCTTGATTTTCAGCTCAAATAGTGATATTATTTGAAAAATGCAGTTCCTGAGACCTCAATTTTGGGAAAAAATCAGTTCCATACCTTATTTTTGACCAAAAATCAGTTCCACAAGACCCTATGTTAGATATCGCAGATACTACATACCTATATACCAAAACTTTTTGGAGTACCCCCCCCCCCCCCGGAATGTGCATAGTGGTTCTGAAGACTGTTGGCTACTCTGATGTGAATAAGTTTAACAATGTGCACAGACATTGGGCATGGTGTGAGCTGTGACCTGACAGGGTTGCCATAGCAGAATGATCCGCTGTGAAACTGAAAGCTCCCTAATTTACTAGAAGACATGTGAAAAGCTAACACTTGGAAAAAATGCAAAAGCAATTTGTTAACCTACAATCTCGGCCAAAAATACCTGGGAAACTTTAATGATGACATACTTATGAGTCCAATAGAGTGTGGAGTTGGAAGTTTTGAGGACTCAGTTTCTCTCCCTCCCTGTCCCAGGACCTCCCTCCCCCAGCAAATGTTGTGACGAACACATGCGCACACCACATTAATAGAGATATATTGCTTTTACATTGTATAACAACATTTCACAGGGGAGTAGAAAGGTTAAGTGTCCCAACTATTTTCAGGGCTGTGATTGAGGTTTTAAAAAAGTCTTGGAAGAATGTAATAGAGCAAAGCGAGCAGAGCGTCTTCATGGCTGGGGGTACAAGCCAGAGGGTTTCTATACATTAAATATTGCAGGAAACATCATTTCAGAGACAGTTTCAGATTAAAACTCCTTTATCAATAATTTTTTCCAGTTTGTGTGAATTTTACTGATCAGTTTTTCTAGCGATTTACTCATGAAAAATCCAGGGCTATATTACAAAAGTCTGGAAATCAAGACAAGTCTGGGCAAATCACACTCCTGTATTTTGGCCAAGATTGCATGTTTATCAGCTTGTCCCAACTTTGATATAGCCATTGGTCCACACTCTACACTGTCATGAGCAGTAACACTATCATGGACTGTGGAATTCTAGTGTTTGTTCTCTATTCCATGAATGACAAATCAAGGAATCAGTGTCGTAGCCAGGTTTTTGAAAGTGGGGGGAGCCACAACATGAAGACGAACCGACGGAATTGGATTGACCATGCGAGCTGAGCGAATAACGGGTTGGGTCCAGGGGCCCGCCTTAGGGCCCCTGGTAGTAGTAGCACTAACAGTAAAACAGACAACAGACTTATGTGTCACTGTTGACAAAGTATTCCTTTATTCCACCATATTTTCTGCTAAATATAGACCCACATCAATTGCACAAAAATAGATACATACATGCATCGCGTACATTAAGAGAAACGTGTAACACTCCTATTTCAAACTAGAAGAAACCTTCCTAATGGGATGGGTGGTTGACTGTGTGTAATCATACTAGCATTATTCCTACTGTTATCATTAAATGAATAAATTACAACAAAACATGATTTTTTATCAGTGTCTATAAAACCAGACTTGTCAAAATCAAAATTCCAGCTATCTATGCACCATTGTAATTGGTACCTTTCTGCCCAATGATGGCCATGTCCAGTTATCATGCACAATAAAACCTCTTTTTCAACAACTGATTGGAATCATTAAATGTCCTACAAATCAAATTTGCAAGATGCGTATGAGAATATGTGTGCGACTACACACTGAAAATGAAAATGCACTGCACGTATTCTGATTGGTTGTTTATGCGGCGATTATGTGAAAACAAAAGTCTTTTGTACAATGCAAGGTGATACGCTTGTTTACTCCACGCATTTGTTGCGTTCAAACTTTCATGATTTGTAGGAAATTTAATGACTTCAATAATACAGTTTCAAGCCAGTTCATAAGGAAATTTTACTTGCATGAACCTACAATAGCACCCTCATTAAAAATTGAAAACCAGGGCCCATATTCATGAAACACAGCTAATTCTTGTTGGTACTTAGCGGTGTTTCATGAATATGGGCCCTGGCTAACATTTTCACATGATAAAGCAGGTAATAAGTGCATCAAGATATAAAAGGTGTGTCACGATGCCATCATCAGACAGAAAGGTGCCAATTATGCAAAATGTCATGAGATTACTACGCCGTCCCCCTGTTTCTTTGGCTTTTACACCTCTCCATTCTGATAAAAAATGCAGATAAAAGTAAAAATCAATCAAATGCACTTGTGTTTGTGAAATTTGCCTGCAACATATTTTTCAATGCATCGCAAACATATGCATCTGGCAAAAATTGCGCTGCTAACATCCATCGCTTTGTAAATCTCTTTATCAAAGCCTTATACTTAGAAATAACCACTGTGCATCAAGTGACGACTGGCGACCAATGTGCATCTTCCGTTATTTCTGATTAGAGTGCTGCAACCTGGATGGTTTTGAACCAATTGAAAAACTCAAAAAGGCCAGGGGACCAGTCAATCAGACTACTGGGATGCAGTTCTACAATTCTTGATTTTACCAACTAAATACAAGCATTCACAGACACTTATAATAATATATCACACATAAATACTTATTCCTGAAATGTGTTACATTCTTCTTCCAAAAATAAAATGTACAGATTCTATCATGATTTCTTTTTGAAATATTTTGTTGCCCAATAACCTCAGCATGTACCGGGAAAAAGAAGTTCTGTATTCTAAAATGTCTGAATCATGTTGCAGGATAAATCATAATTATATTCTTTGTAATTACAAAAATCACATATTGTATTTTTTATGACTTACCCTGTATACACTTTAATAATATAATGCAAGTGAAATATTGAATTGATCACTCTTTTTTGATACACCCTGTAACCTGCATTGTGCAAGTTCAACCCCGGGGGGGGGGGGGGGGGGGGGTACTTAGTACAAAAGTGATTACGGGGATGTGCCGCAAACTTGGGTAGCAAAATCAGGCTGTCTGGTATTCCAATGGGTCCTTTTTCTTTGCAAAATGTGGTATTTTGATGGGTCTTTTTTCCAAAATTTTCTAAAATTTGCGCCAAAATGGCGCAAATTTTGGAAATTTCAAACAAAAATCAACAAATTTGCGCCAAATTAGAGTAAATTTTCGGAGAAAATTTCGATTTTTGCATAACTTTAGACTCAAAATTTGGGGGATTTGGTATATGGATGGGTCCCTTTTTCTTGAAAATTGGTATATGCATGGGTGGTACTTCAAATTTCCCAGCGGCACACCCCTACCAAAACCAAACTTGAGTACCCCCCCCGGGAGTTCAACAAAGCATAATATGAAATTAGCTCTTCCATAAGATATTCATGTTTGAATGATTTGATGGTCCTTATTTAACGTCTTAGCATCAGTGTTTGATAACTGACTGGCAACCCAACTTGCGGCTATGCAATAGGCCTGCCAAGTCAGCTCAGAATGCATCAGAGTATGAGCAGTTAATAGTAAGACCATGATCAGATATCTTACGATATAATAAAATAAATCTATGGGCCTACAAAGTGAACCGTGTCTTCCGACTACTTTACACCTTGGGTAAAATATCATAAAACATTTAAATGATTTAAAATAACAACTCATGTTTAACATAGAATTTTTTGAATTGAATTTGATTTAGTAATCAAAATTGATGTCAAACATGTACAGATAACAAAAGTCATGCAATTCTGATACAGTTAAAGTTGATTTATTGAATTTGATTTAAAACAGATTTTTGCGAAAGATTTCTTTTCTCGAATCCTTTGTAAACAGTGATGTCCACAAAGATTGCTTCCTCAGTGTCTGTTTTCATACAAATTTCATGACTTAATTACTATATGATGAAATAAATTGATTACATCAAAAATTAGTTAAATCAATTTCAACTATAGATGGCGCTGTAAACATTTCTCAGACGTGGATAGACTTTTACTTAGTTATTTTTTTGCTATTTGTTTGTATTTTTAGTATCATTTATGTGTGTCGATGCTCTAATTGAGAGTAACAGCATGTCGTTAGTCTGCGAAACTTACGACAATCGATAACAGAACTAATTTTACATAACTTTCTGCATTATAGTTTTCAATATAATCCTGGGGTCAACAAACACTACTAATTATTTTTGATTACATATTGCATGAGATTTGGAGAATTTGGAGATTTCTTCACCATTATAAATAGAAAATATTGAAAGAATTATAATAAACACAACAGACACTGAAAAATACAATCTTAGTAGTTCAGTTTAAAAGAAGGAATTGCTTTAGTAGCCCTACCAAATGATTTCAAAACTTTCAAGTTTGAAAAAACAATCTCTTTGTAACTTTTCACCAACACACAAATCTACCCTATGAATGCCACCCATTTCACTGACTATAGCCTACCGTATTTATTTATTAAGACAGGCATCAAGGAAATTATATTGATTGTATGTATTCTCAGAACTGTGGACCAGAAATACACATAAGTTCATAGTATATATTTTTCTGGAAAAGTTTTGAAATTAAAAATCAAAAAATTTGTACCTTAAGAACACCAACTTCCTTGAGTCCTAGCTTAACATATTTTACTTAATACCAATCCATTTAACCATAATTCTATGCACTAAACTCTCCCAGATTAAATAACAAATATACATAAAATGTCAACAAATCATTTTTAAAGGGGTCCATCCCTACCACATAACCACATTTTCACACGGCTCACGAAACCTGGAAGCCTAACACAAGTTCCTGAATATTCATATATTAATACATTCATACATATTCATGTTATCAGTACTGCCTTGGGTTACATAATTAAAGTTGTATCTAATTTACATAATATATGGAACAATTGTCCGAGATTTGTACAGTGTATTTACACAGATTCTCAAATACTGCCCTACAAAGTAAAAATGCAGTATGTGCATCACAGATCAATAGCAAGTTACTTCCTTTTCCCTTGAGAAATCCTGCAAAAATAAGCAGATGATCAATTCTCTTTCATAACTTAAAGCAGTATCTACTATATCAAACATATGTACATACAACCTTCTAGCATGGGAGTGGATGGAAGTGAAATTGCATGCTTAATGGAAGTATTTGCTATGCTTTATTGATGCACATACTGCATTTTTACTTTGTAGGGCAGATTATAGGTTTAACCTAACCTAACTAACATGGCAAGAGAGAGAAGGAATACACAAAATGCCCTTGTATTTTTAAGCCACAGAAAATATATATTTTTTTTGTAAGCGCCATTTTATGGACTCTAAAAATCAAACAAAACTTCGCAACTAAAACATAATGTAGCAAATTTAAAGATTTTGTTGCAAAATATACAAATAATAAAACTTCAATTCTTAAGGTTTAAAGTAACAAAATGAGGACAATACAAAGATCTTTTCAAAATATGTATTTTGTTTTACGTACTGAAGTTTGCACTTACTAAAAGACATTTGGTAACAAAACATCTTGCATGAACTTCAAGTTCTGTGCATTATACAATTATAATTTCCACTCTAAATAGTGGACTAAGAAAAGTATTATTGACATTCAAGAGTGTACATCCAAAATGCACGTCTTGAATCATACATAGGCAAGCAAATAAGCAAACTAAAAGGTAAACTGGCAATTTTGCTTAAAAGAACTAAAGAATATGCTTAAAATTGAGCTGTATTTCACCCAGAGCTTAATACAAAACCCAACTGAGCTGCTAGTATTATTAGTATCACCATATCCTATATATTAAGTATATCTACAACTGTACAATGGGGCAACTCTAAACATTACAAAATATATGTTTTTGTACACATATTTGAGTTCAAGATTTACAATTCAACATTGAACACAATTACAAAATAATGCGTAATGAAAATTGAGTGCAGCAACAAAAATATCACCAGACACTAAAGACTAGAGGTGCTCTCACTTTAGTTAAAAGCTTCACTAGTACTCAATTCAACAATTTTCAGTTTTCATTGTTTTAAAGAAGTACATTGATATTCAATTCAGCAACATTTTTTCTGGTATTTGAGATACCAAATCCACTTGTCTAATTCAACTATTTGCTGACTGTCAAATCCTTAGATATACATCTTATTGTCGAAGCATTGTCAAAGTATGTTTAACCATATTTGGCACGCTGATGTGAAATAACTCAACAGTGACAACAATGTACATTCAGACAATCAGTTGATTTGGACGAGTGGGTACGGTATGTCCGAAAGAGACTTTGCACCAATCACATGAATCAATTCTTACATTTTGCAATACAGTGCGTCGCAAGTGGTTAAACCCTGGGCGAGTCAAACTTTTGACCACAAAGAGTTCAAGTCAACATTGGATTAACATGCAATACATAAGATCATTATGTTGGAAACAGCTTCACGAAAATGTTTGAGTGATCGATGGAAAGTTAAAAGTTTGGCAAATAGCCGTTTTGGTGGGTATTCACATACACAATAGACCATTATATGGTCAAATTAAATGATCAGTAAAGCATCCCGGGGTGATATTTGTATTTTGCGGGCTCTGAATGTTGACCTTTTCCCATGATACATCAGGAAAACATTGCCTCTCTGGGACAACTGTTGGCGGCAAATGGTATTGCTAATTGCAAGAATTAAATGGAGCTGAAAGAACATACTTGTTTGGTGCAAGGATTTAGCTGATCTGAGCATCTTGACATATCCTAGGCCATTACAGTTCCTCATGTTCATATACTGAGATCAAATTAGCAAGTTTGCAAAATACATGTTATACACCATGCTGGGTCAATTCCACTGGATACTACTCTCACGTCACTTGCCCCACAATGGATCTGTTTGTGTTTTTGTACTGTTCAAATTGCTGAGGTATACAATATGCATTTCACAAACTCTCTAACCACTAAAAAGAAGGAAATTTCAAATATTAATTATAGCAGGTATACTTTAAAACGTATCTTTACAAATATCTCATGATTATAAATTCAAAAAATCACACCATGGCAGTCACACATTTGATTACTCATTTCTCCTCAGAGTATCTTACTACTGTTTCTTGAAGCCACGCTGAACCATGTTCTCCCACGGAATAACTAATTCTGGACAACCATTACAACATATTGATGCTGCAACCCGATCACCAGTCTTCTTCAGACTGTGTTGAGATGCGACGGATGGCTTGGTCATGCGATAATCAGTAAAGAATTTGTTTCAGAATTGGATCCCACGCATTAGAGCGTACAAAGCTGATTATCATATAACCAATCCATCCGATGCATCTCTGCACAGTCTGAAGAAGACCCAGCGATCAGGTTGAAAGATCACTAAAGTTGTAACATTGGTGAGCCCAGTAATGGATACGATTATTTCTTGTCATACATCTACTGAATGAATGACAATATTCATAAATGTTCTAACATCATCATGTCTGAAGAATTCCCCACACATCCTGATAGCCAAACATATTGGTTATGTTTTCTTGGGCGATGAGGGCAAATCTGTGCTGCCATCAAAGCAGGTTGTGTGTGAGACAACTATTGTGTTTACATCTGCTCTAAGCTAAATAAAAATAAAAACATGTTTCTCGTCTGTGTTTTAAAAAATAGGAGGAAAAGGGCCTTTTTATTTTTGTATCTGTAAAATGCTCAATATAGCCTTATTCCTTATTAGCACTATTATGATATGTTCAGTGTACTAAATGATATCTAATAAAAAGGAGTTATTTTTATATTCTTGTTTTGAGAGCTGAACCCCTCTAGGGATCACAAAACTAAAATGCTTTCTTATATATTTAGCAAAGCTATGAAATAAGCTTCGCCTTCTGAAAAATATTTTAGAATAAGTTATAACTAAAACATTACAAAATGACATGACCTTTAAAACATTAAAAAAAGCGGAGGGTGGGAATGAGAAACATTTTAACTTTATTTTACTTGGCCTTATGTAATTTTACTGTACTTACACAAATGTATGCACTTAAAACTTCTCATCAAATAAACATTACCAATATACAAGGATAACCCAAAACAACTTGGTTAACTATATTGAAAATTTGGGATGAAGCACATTTGTGACCCGCCACATCAAAAGGTACAATGTTGTATCCAAGAAAGTTTTGAGATAAAGGCAAATTTTTACCATAAAACTTCAAATTTGAACATCCAATTTTCAAAAGCCATGCCTTTAAAGAAGAACTTTTTTTACTCCTGTTCAAGTTATACAAAAATCATATGATATATTAATTTTGCAAAATTGTACCTTTTGATGCGTTGGGTCACATTTATGGACAAAGAGCACCTTCTGGTCATAATACACAAAATTCAAAATGACACAAATGCTTACTTTTTCACTGCTTGTAACTCAGATAATTCACAAATTTCAAATATAGAGTATCTTTGGTATAAAGTACCATTTATACATTAATATGTCCTAGAAAAAATCGTGTAGATGGTTGAATTCAAGAGCTCTTATTGATTACATTAGAACTGACAATATTGATAACTACACAATATTTCTATTTGATGCATTTTTGTTTTTTGAAGCTAATTTTGCTAAAATTGAATTTGACAAATCTTGTAAAGCCCTTGATGTTTCATCATAACTTTAAGGTATGCTTGATAAACAGACTAATTTATAGCCAAACATCCATTATGGGTCAAGCTAAATCAGAGCTTGCATCTACATTTTATGTAGATTCCTGGAATCCACTTTAATGTAGATTCCTGGGATACATCAATCTAGATCAGATGGATGGTGCATTCGAGTGCCTCGCCTACTGCTTGTGTGTAAACAATGACATAAACAAAGTTGAAAACGGTGCAAGGATCCACATCTACATTAATGTTCCATCATGTAGATGCAATCTGCACTGACAAGATGTACATCAATGTAGATCCGAGATCCCCTATAGCTTGCCCCCATATGTTCTTTTGCATAATTTTGTGCAGGTGAGACCAATGACAATTGCAACATGTTGCAACAATATAAGCCAAGCAATGAATGTTTGGGCAATGTAAACACAAATGCAGAATGGGGTTGCATTTACCAACAATGGGGCCCTGTACTCTGGATTTCTGTTCATATTGTCATTGTTTGGCCTTCAATAGAAAGTGACAATCATAAATCCCATCAGCAATATCACATTTCATTATCCACATGTGATAAACATTCCCTGCATACAGCACTGTGTTACACAAGTCTCACACCAAAACCGGCAGAATATTGGAATGGACTCTTAGCAATACTTCCAAAGGCCACCATCTACACAGTACTCTTGCTTGGGACTTGACCATCACCGAAATCAAATAATGAATATCATCATTATCAACATTGATCTGCTTATATTCCCACAGAATAAACCCTCATTTCCATGTACCTTTTTGCAAATACAGTCTCAAAACAACAACAACAAAGATTGTAACCTAAGTTCTACTTCAGATCTCCATTCCCCTCTGATCTTTGTGTATGGGCACAATTTGAAGATAGTAGATGATAGAGATGAAGGAAACCAACCAATAATGGCAGCACCTTTTTCTTCCAGCAAGAACTGATATATGATACGGGGATGTTGATATCCTTTATGCGGTCTTTTAATACATGTGCTATTAATATTAAGCTTCAGTGTAAAGACTGCGCATTGTAGACATACAACAGGCTCTAAACGCTCCAACATGGTGCATTCAGAGGCCTATTGATTCCATTGCTCAAATTGTAAATTATGAATAGGTTATAAGATGAAATGGTTAAATATAGTGAACTCTGAATTTGCCATAAATATCTCCACTATTGTGTCCCTTATGTACATGTTAGCTGTTGTTTCTCTGTCCCAGGGCACTGTAGCGGAACTCGGCCACACATGTTCCCCCTCAAACTCAAAAATTCCCCTTCAACATCAACTTACTTCCCTATAGAGAGTATGCAATAAACGAACCGGAACGAGCAACATGTGCTTGATCATTTAACTAGACTTTTGACTTTCCATAGCTGTCAATGTGTTCAAGCAGTCGGTTGAATTTCGCGGTCTGCACTTGTTTGTCCTACATAAAGATTGTTCACCCACTATTGAAAACAATATGCCTACTTTATTGACCTAACACTGAATATAATAATGATATTGACAATGGGAAAGCTTTCAATATGTTCACAGGGTCAATATCCTTTTCATTCTTAACAAACTATGTGTAGGACATCAAGTTGTGACGTAGTATTGCATACACTCTATAGGGTAAGGTATCTTCAAGCATAAGAGTCACCGACTCTGTCTACTGGCTTAATTCTCAATCACATTTATGATTACATCAATTCACCACCATAACCTTTATTTTGTTCTCCACCAGGATGTCTACCTTTTCTAATTTCTTGCACCATCAAGATGAGTACCCATCTTCTATACTTTGATCATCACTATTACACTAAAATGTAGGAATTGCGAGGCTTTACTTCATCTGCAAGTAAACATAATCCCACTTACGCACGCGCCATAGATACCAATGCGCGAGTCACATGTACAAGGGGCTCAGCGGTTTTCACAGTTGTGCTGTGTCAACGCTTACCTGTATCAATTCACGATGTGAAAGAGCCGCCTATTTGGTGTTGATCAAAGTATAGTGCCAGTGTACTCACAAGGGAGAAACAAATGACAAGCTGATCATGATAGTTTGAAGTTGCATATGGAAGATAACCGAGTATTAGGCTTTGCTTCAACACAAAGAATGAATGCATGTTGAGCAGAATAGCTTCGAATTCAAGTTGCTTTGAAGTTATTACATGTAAAAAATTGATTTTATGAATAAGGGGCTAACTTCTGATTTACCTTGATCGCAAACCCATGATCATATATATGTGTATATCATGAACCTGATTACCCCGTATTTGCATAATTTATTCACATTGCCACAGCTACTGTGGAATATATGGTTTATCCAGCGATGATGGCGACTGAGCTGCTTCCACTTGTTGGTTGGTTGGGAGGGAGTGGTCGATGTTTTCATATCCCGACCCTGGCATACCACCGCCGGGTAGCCCTGGCATGCTGTATTCACCGCCTCGCTTTCGGAACTCCAATAATGCGACTGCTAAAGTAATTGGCTTCAATAGAAGATTTATGATGGCCATCCTGTGAGTTGTAAGTCAAGGAAATAGTAATATTTTGATCTACTGGGATATTCCAATCAATTTGGTCATTAGCCTATTGCATGGTTTTCGCCATTTTGGGTAGATCCTCAATCTGAATTGCGAGATGAATGGGAGCTTACATAATATTATGATTAACAAAAAACCTCTTTCAAAAACCACTGACCTTGCATAATGTGAATACAATGTTATAACATACTAGTTTAAATGACTGTCAAAATGATGGTCTCCCCGCAAATGGCGAACCGTGCAATAGGCCCATATCAAAAACATTATCAAGTGTTATAAAGCACCTGCTCTCAAACATAGCTGTCTATGGATTTTTTTTTTTGATTTCCTAAAGCGCTTTAGCTAACTGTTGCAAGTCCTTCATCAATCTGGCAACATATTTGCGATCTTCATCACAGTTTTTGGACTGTAACCAACCAAAAATTAAATTTCACCCCAAAACAGGCAAACTTTCTGATATTCCAAAATGTTCAACTCTTTAACCGATATTAATTGATCTACAGGGGGAATAAATAGCCAATCTGTCGCTTGATATGGAAAGTTCATATCATACATGAAATAGAGCAATTATTGAAAGAAACAACACTTTCAAGTTAATGACACATTTCCCACAATCACTTGACCTTAGCCAATGACTAAATTCTAATTGTTTGATACCATAGTATAGAGTAAGGCCGCAATGAAACCAAAATTTATGGAAATCAGTCAATGAATGGTGTCACAATGATAAAACATCATTAAGTGAAATACAAAATGAATTTTTTGCAAACAGGGATCTCTGCAATGATAGTCTGTGGACAGTTTAATAGTTTAAAGTGGGAGAACTTTTAAATTTGTTTATGTAAAGAATGGCATAATACGTAAATTACAGTCCAGACTCCATTTCCTCAGGGTTGTCTTTTTTAAAGCTTGATAATGCACCACCAAACGTAGCACTGCAAAACCAGCTGTAACCTTATCATGTGATTGCAAAGAATTTGCATGTGCAATAGCTGCCATTTGTTATAAATTTGTGTTACACCCTAAATAGTGCCCAGTCTTGGGTCAGTGGCTCTTGAAATGGTTCGTCTATCATGAAGAACCATTCCAGGAGCCACTGACATATGCGAGACAATTTGTGTGGATTTATTGAATTCTTTTAATTAAGAAACCTGTGTAACATAAATATAATGCATGGCAGCTATTGAAGATACTTTCTAGCATTCGCATAATGATTTTCATTGTAATTCTTATGCTGATGGTTGCCACACGTGTCTGAATTGATTTTTGATAAATTCTAGGTCACATGACCTAGTCTAGATTGACCATGGGTCAAGGATGAAATGTAAATAAGATAATATTTTTGCAACCCAGCACTTAAAAAATTCCATATTCCATAGACTTTTAAGTAAACACAAAAGTACTAGATGTACGCCGACGCTACCAAGCACTGTCACTTTCTGTCATGCAATTGTGTATTTATTTGAAAACCTATGTTTGTTTGTTTTACACTTAAAGTTGAAGGACTATAGCTATTGGTGGCAAGTTTTCCACTTTGAAAAAACTGCTTCCTAAATTTTCCTTGCTCCTGCACCAATGGCGTTCCATTATGGCCTTATGCTATGATCACATAACAATGGGCCACCAACCTGACCGATGTCCGGTTGGTGTCCGCTGAATTTCTACTCGGTGCGACACTGTAAACACATCGTAACCTCGCCACAAGTTTATGTGACCAGGGTATCAGCAGTAACACTGCTGAGCAGTAGTTTAGGCCCTTAAGAGGAAAAGACAATATTGATACAGATCATCAATATTTATGACTTTTCCTTTAGTTCTTTTCCTACAAAATGACAAAAAGGATACGTTGCACTGAATCGGAATGTGCTGCAATAGTGGTTATGTGGACCTGTAATAGTGAACAAAAATATGAAAACAAGATATTCACAATTATTTCAGAATCATTTCTAATTTTTCATAAACAACAAAAAAGACGAGTGATGATAAACACTAAAATACATTTGAGCAGTACACTATGATTATATTGATAATATTAGAAGTAGTATATCACCAGGATTATTCTTTTGCCAAAATTGATGATGGCACTAGATACCTCTTCTATCAGGTGGTTACAGGCTGAATTCCGATTTTCTTCGCTTTTTTATTTTGCAGGCAGATATTTTTATATGTTACGCTGGAAATTAATTCCTGCCAGTCATGAACGCTTTTGTGAGCTGCTGTGAGCAGCTTTCCGGAGTGAAAGAGTTAAACACATGCAGTGTTGACAATGTCAATGTCAGTTTTCAACATTTAATATTAAATAAAATACAAAACGAAATATACAACTTACACAGTACTTCAGATTAAGCACTGCATCTAATTCAAAGGCAGTATTTCATGATATCATGAACTCTGATATAAATCTTATACTTACATATTTTTTGAGCATCACTGTAGTAAACACCAAGTAAAATAATATCAACAAGAACGCTGACAGCGTGGAAGATCACAAACTGAAAAGAGAATCAATATAAAATCGCAAGATATGTTCCTACACAGATGGCATGGCAGTTCACTTTCCTGGAAATCTCCATTTATTGCCTTGAACCTTTAATCAGGAATTATTAAAAATATCCCCTAAAAATCAACTTGATTCAATTGGGCTCAGAACTGCTCAAAACTCCTATCTACACATGCTCGGTGCGTTTTCGTCAAGTCTGAATTCAGCTTTACAGAAAAGTGGTGGTAGAAGTGGCTTGTGTATGTACACACTACCCCTTTCCCTCTCCAACATGAGAATTTTTGGAATCTGGAGTTACTATTGCCCATTACCCTGTAAGTAAGATGATTGTGTTCATATAATAGTATAATGGTGATAGAAATGGCTGGTGCATGTATACCCCTCCCCAACCTCTGCCCCCACCGCCACAGGTCCCCAGGGACCAGGGGCCAATTTCACTAACATTTCATTGCATATAATAGTATAATGGTGGTAGAAATGGCTGGTGCATGTATACCCCTCTCCAACCTCTGGCCCCACCGCCACAGGTCCCCAGGGACCAGGGGCCGATTTCACTAACATTTCATTGCATTGTTAATTTGTCATAAGACCGAACCCATCTTTAACTTGATCCTTCAGAACATTGAAAAGGATTTGAATTCAACCTAGTCAAATTCCAGGAAGCTATAAGCTAAACCTTCGCAGCTACGATTCATTGTTAAGTGAAATCCACCACTGGTAATTACCATGAGAATGCTATCTAACAGGGCTGTGAGTGGATATTTGAAAAAAATCTGAAATAATCTGAAAATAGTGACAAAATGCCAAAAACAGGCTGAAAATACGAAAAAACTGAAATTAAGACTCTTTTGAAGCTATGAAAAAATCTGAAATCAGATTAAAATCTGAACTCTCACACCCCTGCATCTTTAGAATCTGGAGTTGCTATCGCCCATAACCCTGTCAATAAGATGATTTGTGTTCATAGACTTACCAGGTATAGACACTGTATGCAGCACCCCAAGGAGCATTTGCACAGTGGACCAGGGTCGGCCACGCTCCTCTATAACAGTATACTGCTGGTAAAAATGGCTGGTGCATGTACATAACCCCACCCCCAAGCAGAACCCGCGACCGGGTGCTTACCATGAGAATGCTATCTTTTGAATCTGGAGTATACTGGTGGTAAAAAGGGCTGGAATATGTACATAACCCAACCCTTTCCCCAGCAGACCCCCCACCTGGTTCTTACCATGAGAATGCTATCTTTAGAATCTGGAGTTGCTATCGCCCATAACCCTGTCACTAAGATGACTGTGTTCATATAACAATATACTGGTGGTAGAAATGGCTGGTGCATGTACGCACTGCAAAGAAAACAACATTATTAGAGATTAATCGGTCTAGTTACTTATATAAAAGTCAATTATATAGCATTATGTTCATATGATTTCTCTTTGTAATTTAACTTTTTAAAGCGGAAATAGGCTTGATGCTTATGATGGTTTGCAGTTTTGTGATATTGTCACTTAGGTTTAGCAAGTTTCATTAATTTTAACTTGAAAATCTTGTTGATTTGTCCTTGACAAAAATACATACTGTGAAGGTGAATCAAGACTTGATTTTATAGTGTGGAAGAAGTTGCATGTCCCTCACAAACATATCGAGGGTTGAGAACCACAAGGTCGTATCTGCATTTCAACAATCCCGAAATCAAAATATTTCAAGACCTATTGAGATTATTATTGCAATCAAGTCGCTGGACTTACTTTTGTTTTGAGTGCGACGTTTTGCATCCTATCCCGGATGCATCCTCTGGCCGACTGGTTATCTTGCGGCAAGAAAGATTGTTGACCCGTTTGGGGGTCAACGAACAACCGGAAACTTGCCGCAAGATAACCAGTCGGCCAGAGGATGCATCTGGGATAGGATGCGAAACGTCGCACTCAAAACAAAAGTAAGTCCAGCGACTTGATTGCAATAATTATCTCAATATTTATTCTACCTGGATGATTGACAACATTCATAAATATATTTCCAAGACCTAATTAATAAAAAATGCGATACATTGAAACAACCTTCACAGTTGGAATTCACTTTTCGTACCTGAAACATGTACACATTTAAATGCAGATACTTGCGGCAGCCACCAAAATGCAATCAGATGAAACGCAATGAACGTGCCATTTCTCTAAAAAAAAATTGCCTGCCATGTTTAGTGTTACACCACCATGAGCCAGTGTATTAGCTTGAATTTTGAATATAATTCAATTTGGCGTATAATTCAACATAAGGCCTAAAAAGCATTGTTTGACTGGCTGGCATAACCTGACCAACCCTAACTTTCTGGACAAATAAAAAAGTTAGGGTCAGAAAAAGCACCCAAATTTAGCTAATTGAGTGTTTTTTTGAAAAATAATTAAAAAAGTACCCAAAATGATATTGATATTGAATTGGGTGTTTTTGCTGAAAAAAAGCTGACCTACCTACCTACCCTAATTTTATTTTATGTTATGCCAACCAAAAAAAAAAATTTTTTTGCAGATAACTTCAAGTTTATACTTACAAAACTGTCAGCACAAAGTGTACAGACACTACAATCTGCAAAATAAGCAGAAAGAAAACAAAATTTGTTAAAAATGTGATTTGCAGATAAATTCAAACATACCAAGTGATTCTAATAATCATCTATTGCCTACAATTAAGGCCAATTCCAGATCTCATCTCAATCAACTATGTACATTATGCAATGCAGAATTGAATTGATGCAATACTGAGTGAGTCAATAAAAGTGCAATACGGTGGTTGAAACAAATATTTTATTTTTTTTCCAAGTAGATCATGGATTTACCTTTAGAATGTTGAAAGAATGGGGATAAATTGATAAGGTGTTTTAAAGATATGCTCATTTTAAGAGGGTGGTATGAAATCATTTCTATCAAACTAGCCCGATTTGATCATCACCTTGTTTAGGCTTTCGCCAAGGAAACACAACTTGTTACTTGGTACCAAGTAAGCTGAAAGAAGCTTATCTTTAACAGGACTCCAAGATGTTTTTTTATATTCAGTTTTTGAATGCAGGAGGAAGACCGGAGCACCCGGAGAAAAACCTGCGGAAGCGAGCATGGACTGAAAACCAAATGTACATGAAGCGCCGGGCGCGGGACTCAAACCCGGGACCTCATTGGTGCAAGGCGAGGGAACTACCTCATAAGGATTGAATATTACAATGCCACATGGTCAATAATCAAAATACAAAATTACCAAATAGTAGAGAAAAGATATACAGAATCGTGCATCCTATATATTCATAAATTAAAATGACATGATAAAATGAAATAAACATTTTGAAATGATACGGTAAATCCATGGCCTAATCAAAATTGTGACATTATCAATATTAAATTGGATCCACCAGGTGGAGCATGTAATCTATACCTTAATCAACATTATGACAATATCGCATTATATCAGATTCACCAGGTGGTAGGTAAACAAACCAAGAGTAGCACTGTAAATACATGTATAAGCTAACCAGCACGATGACAGATTAGATGAAATCTAGCCCAAGGTGGCTGGCTTACATATATGCATTTATTGGTACATTGGACGGATGCCATGCTAGCTCATTGTTCACTACATGATAGCGGGCTGCGTGAGCAATAAATTTGCTATTTTGAATGGCATCTATTACTAGAGCATGGGAAATTTTAATCTTATCTATACTGCGATAATTATAACAATAGCATACAATTTGTTAATCAGGTGCATGCAATTTGCACCAGATGTGATATTTTGGCTTGTAATTTTTAAAGTCAACTAATTAACCTTTTAAAGGCACAATATTTTATTCAGAAGAGATAGTTAGCAGAAACTGATATAAATTATTAATTTGGTGAATAAAAAGGGCATCATTTATCCAATGTGCCACAAACACATTTTCAATTTTGTTGTTGTTGTTGTTTTTGTTGCTGTGGTCCTAATATCTTTTTAAAAGCAAGAACAATTTTTGAATAATGATTTCGGGTTTACTTGTTCACAGTACACACTCTTTTTTTTTTGATTTAAAGATATGTGTATATAAAAAAATGGACAAATATGGAATATCTGACCATGGTCAACACATATATCAATTTGACCATGGTTGACCATATGAGGGGAGCTCTGGCAAAATGAGAGGAAAGTTGCAAATTTCAAAATTGAGTTTTTGACATATTCTCTGTAATCTCAGCTTTTGAATGATAGGCCTATATAATATGTGATGGCTCACCCCAAAAGGGGGGACTTTGCAGATGATATCAACTTTGATTTTGTCATTCCATCTGTTGCAGCATTTTTTAAACTTTAAAATGACATCAAGGCGATCAAATTTTACAACAGAAAATCTGCTGGAAATTCTTGTTACTTTCTTTATTTTTTGCTGTCTATTTTCACTTGTTTCTTGAAAAGCGTTCTCTCGTAAAATCACCCTTTTCGGGGTGGGTCATCACATATGTCATACTTTCTTTCTCCATTCCTTATTTAGAGATCAAAATCCAAAGCAGTCCACTGAATATATTGCACTAAAAATGAGCTGCAAATCGATTTCTAAGATACTGATTACTACTGTACAGTTTTAAGCGCAATGCAATCAATTAACCGTGAATAATTGCACTTCCCGACAAAGTTGACCTTCAAAACTTTAGGTATGGTTAATACTTAAATATGAAGGCGTTTATGCCAAAAAAAGAAATTTGACTTTTTCACCCAATTTTTACTTTAGATGCCATTTATTCAAATTGTAGATTTGCGACTTCCCTCTCATTTTGCAAGAGCAGCCCACATACAAATGGCACCACTGCCAGCAATGGTCGGTTTGACCAGAATGCCCTTAAAACGTTCAATAAAAATCTTAAGTTCCGATACAATTTCTAGAAAGAACAATAAAATCATAAGATTTTCAGAAAAAGTAAAAGGGGAGGCTGCTTTACCTAATATACTAATGTTATGCAGAAACCTGGGGGGGAGGGGGAGTTCTATTATGGTTACGCAAGATGTGCCTCCAAATAGATCACCCCTTTTAAAACCGGCTTGTACTAAATGACCCCTTTTTATCCCCGGCATCCTTTGATCTTTTCCTTGGTGGTATGATAAACCTGGATGACCCCATCTTTATTTATGATGTGTACCGGATGACCCCCACCCTATTTTTCGTGCGCACATTTGTACTGGATATCCCCTACTTTTCATCTTGTCGATCAAGGCATACCCCTGTCATTTTAGAAAGTGAGTGCCACCCCTCAAAAATTTCCCATCCAAGGTGAAGGTGCTATTTGTACCACTTTACATTCTAATTCTAATTAACGATTACCATTCTGCTTGTGAAATGTGGCAAAACTAGATTGAAATGAAAATCCACAGGGCACATTTTGTCACAGATAAAATTAAAAACAATATTTATCTAGATACTTATGCAAGCGCATTTTTAAAAATATTTACAATACTGCTTGTTAATATTTCACTAGGGTATTATTAGCTTCCTATTTATTTCCAATCAAAGTAACATAAAAATAGAATTGAAATTGAGAATATCTTTGTCAGATATAAAAGTAAATCTAACACAACAGTATGTCGTATGCAAGCACACGTTACTTTAATCACAAAGTGAGATGACGAATCTACAGACTTGAGAACAAAAACATTTCTGCCCAGAAACATATCAGGAAATCTAAGCAACAGATTATGTCGTATGCATGCACACGTCAAATTAATCACAATATCACAAGTGAGATGAATTTAGTGACTTGAGAATGACGAAAAATTTCCTCATCGTATATACGCCAGGAAATGTAAGCAACAGATTATGTGGTATGCAAGTGGTTCAATTACTTGTGAGATGATGAGTTTAGCAGCCTGAGAGGGAGACTTTACCATCTGGGTGGATGGCAGGAAATATTCACAGCACAGTCTGAGAGCGTAAATAAGACTGGGTATACAATGATTACTATGGGTTGAGTTAATAATATCCTGCATGTCAATTTCTAAAATATCTGTGGTCTTTATTTCAATATTCAAAACAAAATCTCAGACAGAATGGATACTACAGGGTGTTCAACAATTTGTGAACTACATTCACTGTAGTGCTTATATCCGGGGCTCTTATTGGCTGAAATGAATTACATATCAAAATAAATAAGTTCAAAATTGGGATGAGGTCTGCTAATTGTGCTACTTCATCACTGACACCTTTCATGACAACCTGTATAAAAAATCCCATTAGAAGCAAGGCATGATGGGAAGGTCCTGATATCTTCTTTGATGTCCACCTTCCAAAGTGTGCTGGGACCAACAATAAAAATATATATGACAATCTTTAAAATCTCTCTTCAGGTATATGCATACCTGCCAACATTGTGAAACCTAAAATCGGGACAAAAAGA
>JXSR01S030780.1:35799-52405 GCA_000969725.1 Ophiothrix spiculata
TTTTTTTTTTTAGATTTTTTTTTCGTGTGTGACTGAAGTCCCGAGTGCTATTCTACAAGAGTTCCATATGTACACCCTCATATATTTACAAGATGGCTTTTTTAGAACTCAAAAACAGGATTTAGAACCAAATAAATTAAATTAACCATTGTTGACATTTGTTTTTTCACATTTTTGGTGAAAAAAATCATTTTCCGGATTTCGAGGAAAACTAACACGCACGATAGAACTAACGTGCGCGGGAGCTTTGAGATAAACTATTAATTTTATTTCGCCTTATATCAATTGCTTAGGTCACAATATCATAATAAGCTTGGTCTTTTCATGAATGATATCACTGAATCTGTTCTTGACAGGTAGTGCCGATTTTCTTACATAGAAAACATTTGTTCAATACTCCATATTCTTGAATAATGAAAATTAGCATTTGGAATTTTTACCACTCTATTAAATTAATGTTGATTTTGCTGATCGATAACAATGTCTAGTCACTCGAGGTCAACAAGCAATCAGCTGTCTGGATTTGAAATACCACAATATGTCATTAGCGCATAAGACAATGTACCACTATATTGCACAAAAGTTTTCTTTCATTTACTCTTTTTTTATTTTTGTGACATTTTCAGATGCACCGACTCCAACCACAAAAGAACGCCCTCCGGGTTGCCGTACAATTTTTGTCGGCGGCCTGCCAGAAAACGCTAACGAAGCTCTCATGAAGGAGGTATTTGAAAAATGCGGGGAAATTGTCAGCTACAGGCAGGGACGTCGTAACTTTTGTCACATCAGATATGCACACGAGATGTGCGTTGAGAATGCTTTGTATTTCTCTGGTAAGTGTCAAAGCCAAAAAAAATAAATTGTTATGTTGCCCTCAGCGACTGACCCTATTCAAAAATTAAAAAATATATATATTAGGGTCGGGAAAGCACCCAATTTTGCTCAGATTGGGTGATTTTTGAGAAAATATTCTGAAAATAGTGGAAAATGCACCCAAATTTGATACTTTAGGTTTTTAAAAAAAATAATAAAAAAAAAAAAAAATTCCGACCGACCGACTCGATTTTCCAGAAATCCCACTTGAGGGGAACAAAACAATGTATTTTGTTTGACCTAACCAGGTAATCTATAGGCAAAGCAAAAATTTATTGGGCAATGTAAACAAAAATCCATGGTAGGGGTTGCATTGACAAACAATGGGGCCCTGCTGGGTGGATTTGTGTTACTGTCCAATAAATTATTGGGAAGTTTCATTCTGACATTGAAAATAAAGCCCACCCATTGCAGTTGAATTCTACAATAATCTGTTGAATTAATGTAGATTTAAACCCAATAAAAAGCTGATTAATGGAGTTATTAGCTACCAACTTCCCTAAGGTTGAACCGATGGCTCATTTCTATCCGATACAGATGATTTTACCGATACGATGTTTTGCCGATAGGGTGTAATATCAGTTCGGCGGAACTTACAATTCGGATAATCACAATTCGGATACCCGTATCCGAATTTGGATTAAAAACTGCTGAAACGGGATATCAACTGAAATAAATATTCAGCTTCGCCGCGCACCATACTGGTATGTATAAAAGTCAAAAACATTATCATCATCAGGACATGTTTCGAAGCTGTTCCGCTGGAATTGCACAGATGAAAATGACATTTCCACAGATACATTTATCATAAATACAAGAAAGATGTTGTACATGTGCTTACCAGCTTGCGCTATCACTTTGTTTCCTGCGCCACGATAGGAGTATCAGAATTCAGATACCCCTCCATATCCTTATTCTGATACGGGTATCACAATTCGGATACGATATGTACGTGGGTATCCGAATTCGGATACGTATCCGAATTGTGAGTTCCGCCGAACTGATATCGGCCCGATACGATGCATCGGTTCAAGCTTACCGTACGCCAAAGATTTACTGTGCTACAATTACTTGGACAATGAAACAAACATCCACAGTGCAGGGCCCTATTGTATGCAAATTCAACCTGCACCCAGCATTTTGTGTAAATTTCATCAGCTCACATGTTAACAAACATCCACAGTGCAGGGCCCTATTGTATGCAAATTCAACCTGCACCCTGCATTTTGTGTAAATTTCATCAGCTCACATGTAAACAAACATCCACAGTGCGCAGGGCCTTATTGTATGCAAATTCAACCTGCACCCAGCATTTTTGTTTTAATTTTATCAGCTCACATACGAGAAACAAATAACTATTCTTGTGTGGCCTTATTTCTTTATCTCAGGATGGAGGATGCACATTGGAGAAGGGAAAGATTCCAAAGACACCGGACGCTTGCACGTCGACTACGCTACAGCGCGCGACGATCAGTATGAATTTGAATGTGTGCAGAGAAGGCTTGCACGAGAAATGCGCCACCAATATTCACAGATGCAACCAGAACGGCCGCCTTCTCCCCCGGCAAAGCCGATAATTCACTACACGGATCATGAAGCACAATTATTAAACGAGCAACTTAAGGGTAAGTCTAAAGAAAGAAGATATTATTGAAGAATATTTACAGTTCTCGCTAGCTCAGTTGGTTAGTTCTCGGACTGTTAAACATGAGGTGTATTGATCGTTTTGCGTTCGAGTCCAGCTGAAGCTGAGTGTGCGAAAATTGTATGTTTTATGATGGTGTGAATTACTCAAGCTAGGGTTGCGCCAATTAATGTAGGCTGCAGTAAGCTCTTTGGCCCAAGTTAGCCCAATGATTGGAACAAATTGTATATGATCTGTAAAGTGTGCTGAGGCCATGTGGAATTACAAGTCAGGGGAGGGGTAGTGCACTATAAATCACCTGCATTTATTTTTATTATTATTATTAACAAAGCACAATTTAACTTTGAAATACATTTAAAACTCAACAACTTCAGAATTTAGCTGTGAGCTATGTGGTAGTACCATGCGGGAGTTTTTATTACTTCCCTGAGTGTATGTTAACACACAGGCGCAACGTCAAGCTGAGTGTCAAGGCACACGCAGGGAAGTAGTCAAAAATACTTTTCTGCGTCTCTACCATTTGACCAATAAAAAAAGAGTGTAAGGACTTAAAGCAATACTATAAAGTGTTAAAAATGAAGCGCCACCTGTCACCCATGACTTTCGATTTTTTTTAGCCGATTTGGTTTGTTTTTGGTAGCTATTAATACCCTCCAAAGTATGCCTACTTTTTATGTTATGACCATTTGTTGAATTAAATTCGGGATCCCGAATTTAATTCCACGTGTATTAGTATATGCATGATTGTGATTTTTATCCATTTTTCTGTAACAAAACAAGTTTTTGACAAAATACATTTGAAAACGCTAATTAGACAGTCACATTCCTTCATTTTAGGCTGTTTTTACTCAAAACTATTTCTGATCAAAATGTTATAGCATTGCTTTAAATATTCACGAGGTGTGGTGAAACTTTTCCTTTCTTGAATTTCAATTCAAAAGAAGACATCAGGACCTTCCCACCATGCCTTGCTTCCAATGGGATTTTTTGTATGGGTTGTGATGAGAGGGTTTAGGGATGAAACATGTCTGAAATCAAAAATTGGTATGAGGTCTGATGATTATCCCATGTTTCATCCCTAAACCCTCTCATCACAACCCATACAAAAAAATCCCATTGGAAGCAAGGCATGATGGGAAGGTCCTGATATCTTCTTTTTTTTCAATTCCGTGTGTTCATACCATAGGTGAGGAGACATTTGCCAAGACACACGCAGGGAAGTAGTCAAAAATACTTTTTCTGCGTCTATACCATTTGACCAATAAAAAAGGAGTGTAATTAAATATTCATGAGGTGTGGTAAAAATTTCCTTTCTTGAATTTCAATTCCGTGTGATCATATCATAGGTGAGGAGACATTCGCTAAGGCGACATCGCAGCTGATCACGTGGCTCGAGAGAGGCGATTGCAGCAAGAGATCCTCGCATAACTTCTACGGACTGATACAAGTCGTCAATAGGTAGGTCATAATCCAATAAAAAAAGACGCAGATACACAGTTTACCACTGAGCCTAATTCAATGTGGATTTTTAAGACAAAATTTGTGGGAATTAAGGATAACCAAGCCTGTAAGGATGGAAAATAATTGAATATTGGGTGGTGAGTCCTAGTCTGAAGTTGGCGAGAAAGAAATGGAGTTACTAATAATAAATTGAGTTGTTGCTATTGGAATGTGAATATAGTTTCAATTCAATTAAGTTAGTGCTGAAAAAAATGTCATTAAACCCCATGAAATAATAATAAAAGCATGTAAGTCATAAAAATAGGATTGTTGAGTCTGGGACGCAGATGCGCAGTTTACCACTGAGCCTAATTCAATGTGGATTTTTAAGACAAATTTGTGTAAATTTAGGATAACCAGTGGAATACTAGCAGATGTGCAAGACATTGGCCTACTGAATGTGGTATGATGAAATTTAAGTGATGAAGATTCAAATCCATTTTAGCTACCGGAGTTTAACCATATAAGGTGACAGTCTGAATAGAAAAAGACGTATATAGAAACACATTCCTGATAATATTGCTAGAAACGTAGACAACAATACTATGTATTGTCAAGTTCCAATCATTGACTACAGGTAGGATAACAGTCAACCAGTCATGGCGATATTTATGGATAAGTATGTTCAGACAGCTTCACAGTTTATATACAAATGAGGTTAAGAATAACTTGGATTTGGATAGACAAAACATATCATATATTATGTTGTACAGAACTGGAAGAGTTGGTCTCAGTGAACACGAACGCAATGCGGAAACTTTCCTGAGCAATATTGTATACATGTATGTTTGTAAAAGAATGTCAAAATTCTCATTTAGTCAATGAGGGCGCTTTTTGTTGATTGCACACATGTTCGTACCTATATTACCCTATAACAGTCATGTAAGACGCTTGTTGAACGAGAAACAGCAATCAGACGAAGAGCTAGCCCAGGCAAAGGCATTCCACCAACAGAAGGTTACTGGCATCCTCATGCAATGTAAGTGTCATATATCCGTAGAGATTTCCAATTTCAA
Organism: Ophiothrix spiculata; assembly: GCA_000969725.1. Lineage (NCBI taxonomy): Eukaryota > Metazoa > Echinodermata > Ophiuroidea > Amphilepidida > Ophiotrichidae > Ophiothrix > Ophiothrix spiculata. Next base: position 40,834 of record JXSR01S030780.1, read on the forward strand.
CAAATTGGGGAGAAGGCAGGGGGGGGGGGGGGTGAAAAAATTACCAACTTGTACGATTTTTCTTGAGGTATCAGTGAGTTGACTTTGATTACACTTTTAAAAACTGTGAATTAACACCTGATTGGACCATCAAAGTATGAAAAGCAGCCAATCAGGTGCAATGCAATGCTGCTTTCATACTTATTGTTGCTTTGCAGCTTTGTAGCTCTGTCGCTTGGTTCCTTTCACACTTTTGTAGCTCTGCAGTTTGTTCGCTTTGCAGATTTGCCGCTTCATGTCGCTTTCATTTGAATTCATTTCAACTCGAAAAATCTTGTCGTGCGACTATTTTTTGCCGATATCGATTATCTCAGCGACATGTAGCTTTGTCGCTACGACAACCGGAAGCAGCAAGTTTTTCCTAAAACATACGTCATGCAGCGACAAAGCTGCAAAACTACACGAGTATGAAAGCAGCACAAAGTAGGAAAAAATTTCTTAAATTTAAAAATTGAGACGCTTGAGACTTTATATCTTATGCAAGAGAAATCTATTAGCTGCTGTTCTGGCATGTGAAAGAGGTTGAGAGGTCAGAAGGTCGGCTTACTGGAAAAGGTTACTGCCTGCCATTAAAATTGGAAATTTTTAGGATATTTTTTATGCTACAGTAAAAATATTTAGTATTAAGTTATTCAGTATAAAATTATTGTTTGTCACATTGAATAGGTTTTGCAAAATGCTTGAAAGTTTTGTAAGTGGGAGGTGTATAAGTTAGAAACAATGGCTTATATCCAGGTAAGTGAACTTTAGGGCATTGAATCTCTCACGGGGGATAGACAAGAAGTCAGGATTCCATCATTAAGAAATCTTAATTCTCTTTAAAATGTGGCATACATTATTTTTATACTAAACACATCAAGAGTATTTATAGGAATTTGTATGTTTTTGATGGGGTGACTCAGAAATCAGAGAAGGCATTCAGTCTTGTATTATGATGACATATCTTTTTATGGTGAAGTAAAATATCTTCTTGTGTAAAGATGATAAATAAGTGTGAAGTGTACAAAACCGGTATTCAACCCAGCAAAACAACATGGAATATACTTCTTTGATTTGATGAGTCACCCCTTACTGAAAAGGTAAGTGATGAAGAACTGTATTTATTGTCAATATATGCACCAAATTAAACATCGGTATTGTGCCTTTTTGAGATTTACCATGATTTCCAATATTTCACATTCTTCACTGTAAAGGAACTAAGAATGAATTAATGATTACCTGCGTGAAAGTAAACCTCAGTAATTTTCTTTTAATATGTGAATGGTTTTTCCTTCAAGGTCAAAGTTCGAAGCATTTTCAACTGTGGAAGTGATTAGCATTTTATGAGTAAAGTAAATTCCAGCAAATTTCTTTAACATAAATTCAGTTCTTCTTGTATTCACAATTTAAGAAAGCATTTACACATATAAAATATGTCATAATCTCTTAGATCAAGACCTTATCCTTTGAAAATTACAATCAGGTTCGCAAAAGTATAATTAGTAAGACGGGTAAGAATTTTGGTAACATAGAATCTGAAGTGAGTCGAAGACAGAGAAAAATTATTGTTCTATTACCATCAATGCCAATAAGATCGATGTAAATTAATGAGGCATTCAGTTTCACAGATACCAATTTTCAAGGTAATTTATTGATCAGCCAGTGTAAGTTTGGTGGAGACTTCCACAGATCCTTGTAAGTTTGACACTGGTGTTCCACAAGGATCTATAGTTGGTCCATTTAGATTTATTAATGACAATATAGCCATTTGAAGATTATACCTTAGCCAAAATGTAAGTTTGATACAGGGATCCATAGACGGCCCATTCATTGAATTCCAGGACGGCCATTCGAAGTATATACTGCGGCCTTAAGTGTAAGTTTGATACTGGTGTTCCACAAGGATCAATAATTGCCCTTTTAACATTGTACTACTATGTGAAGGTTATCTTAGCCCTGAGTGTAAGTTTGATACTTTGTTCCACAGGGATAAACAGTCATTTGAAGCCTTTATCATGACCCTTTAGTGTAAGTTTGACACTGGTGTTCCACAAGGATCCACAGTGTGGGCCACTCCATTTAAACTAACACCCCGTCAGGTATTTACAGTCCCATGTGTGTTTTACCTTTTATCCTCCTCAAGTCACACTCATAGAGCAGGTATTCAACAGTGCTAGCAAGCAGAGAGCCTGGGACCATTTCACTAAAGCTCAGAGGAAGAACTTAGACCTATGGAGGAAGCAAGCTAAGGTAGGGGACCAACCGAGGAATATCAATATGGATGCATGGTGTGAAACCTCTCAAACAATTGCAGCATTTCATTATTCAAAATTGCAACAAAATATGAACAATTTTCAGATAACAAAAGGTGGGGCTTGATATTTTTTTGACATGATCTTTTATTGGGCTTTGAAGATGATCACACAGTTTCATTTGATTTAACAAGCATCTCCTGGGTTTAAATACCAAGCATACTGAAATGATAATTTTTTGCTGACAATTTTTAAATGCAATAAATGAATAGAGACAAAAACAAATTAATGGGAACAAAATCAATCTTAAAATTGACAACACATATTTTTCAAAAAAGTTTTTATGATGATTGAATAAATAGGCCAGAAAAAATACTGCTGTGCAGTGCAGAAATCACAGAGCACAACACAATGTTGATCAATTGTCTGCAATGTTTTGAAAGGTGTAAAGCATGCATCCATGTGAATTCCTTACTTACAGCTGACCATGCCGACAGACAGTGACCGACAAATTCCCCCATCTCCTACTGAGTAGCTGCAGTTCTTATTGAAATTTAAAACTTGAATTTAAGCTTATTGCAATGGTATATACTTAAGGGCTGTCTCTACTTTCAATGATCATATACTCATTTGTGTTTCACTAAATTTATATGAGTGCTGCTCTGGCAAAATGAGTGGAAAGTCGCGATTGAAGATTTTGAATAAATGGCTGATAAAGTAAAGATATGGTGAAAAGATCAAATTTCATTTTTTGACATAAACCACATTCATACATTAGTGTTAAACCATACCTCGCGTTTTGAAGGTCAATAATGCCACGAAGTGTAATTATTCACGGGTAATTGATCGCGTTTTGCTATCATACACTATAGTAATCAGTAACTTTGAAATCGACTTACGACAATTTTTTACTGCCAGATTTTGATTAGACTACCTTGTATTTTGATCTCTAAATGAAGATCGTAGAAGGAAAGTGTGACATATTATATATCATTCGCAAGCTGAGATTATAGAGAACTAAAATATGTCATAAACTCAATTTTGAAAATTGGAACTTACAATCATTTTGCCAGAGCACCACTCATATATATAAGCTTTGTATTGATAGTGTGTATAGGTGATTATTGGGCGGGTAAGTATTGGATGACAAAATCAGAGTAATGGTGAGACTGGACATAACCATTATTGGTGAGATGTGAAAGATATCGTAGTAAAGTATTAGGTAACGGAGACTACATATTGTTATGGGCAATGGAAAGACTGGAGTATGGTTTGATGAACTATAATTTGCTTGAAATGGAAGGGCCTTGAAGCTAAATCTTGATGAAGTTGTATGTATGGGATTTGATTTCCATTTATGCTTAGGGTAAGCAGTCCTGAGAATCGAAATGGGATGGCATTTGTTTTTATCCTATCAATTCCTGAATACTGGTTTGTATTTGATCACAAGCAGGACTGAAGGACAGTACGAATGTGTAAAATGCAGACTTTTGTCTGACATTTGTAATTCATTTATGGCTGAATTCTAGTTTATATTTGATTTAAACACCATCGGTACTGTTAGTAAGCTGGAAGGATGGAGATAACATGGCTTAATGCAATGAGACTGATTTGTAAGGCTGATGGAGACCTTTGAACTTCAAGTCTTGGGCTTAGGTTAGGGTAAGCTGCTAATGGCTAAATGCGGCTTTTTAGTGTTGATCACATACTTAATCTGGGTAAGAAGAATTACTGGAGAGTAGACTGAAGTGTAAGATTTGGCTTAAGAAATGTTGGTAAGCTTATGACTCAATGTTGATCGATGTAGCACTTTGAGTAAGCAGGACTAATCCCTATGGAATGCAGAAGGACGGAGACTGGATCGAACTATACAAACTGGCTGAATGCTGCATTTGTGGCCCGTTTTTGCAGTAGGAAGGATAGACTGCAGACTGAGGGTCAAGATTTGGGAGATGATCGATGGTGATGTGATAGTTGGTTTGTATCCGAGTCGAGTCCGAGTTCAAGTCATGATGCACCGCAGAACCGGGTGTTGGTATGCGGCGTTTTTTCAGACTTTGAGGTGACGGTAAACTGAGCTGTACCTAATTGCTGGTTTGTATTTGGAGATAACAACAATCACCCTTCCAAGTTCCATTGATGGAAACTAATTAGCATGTGAACATTTGAAATATTGCAGCCTTCAAATAGATTTCATCAGCACTTTAAGGAATACACAAAGTATGTATTTATCAAGGAAAATTTAAACCCACGGTAATTTGAATTAAAAGGAATATATGAAAACATAATAACGTGGATTCATATGTAGTGGTATAAACTAGATAAATAATATTTTTTTGACTGAGCACTACATTATTGCTTACATAGAAGTTCATTGTGGGTACCATTTGTGTCCTTCTTAACCAGTGTTCAAAACTGACCCGAGTCCATGGATTTAACAACTTCTGAATACATAAAGGACTTTTGGGGCACTTGCGGTACAGATTCATTTTAGTCCTTCACACACATGTTTACCCTACCTATGAGAAAGTCTCTTCTGTGTATAACTCATTTTTGAAAAAAGTGGACTTGGGTCAGTCTTGCATTCTGGTATTCAATTTCGAGATTAATTAATCAAAAATATTTTTGGGAACCTAAGCACAAAACACTGACTTTTTCAACTACTTCTAGCTCAAACTAACTTAAAATAAGCATTTTTCTATTTTTTTTTGACATTTATAAGATTATAATTTATAAAGCTTCTCTGCTAAATTTGTCTGATTTCAAAAACACCAGCATCAATGGCGTTTTGAAGTGGTTATATTTTCAACAATCCAACATGTTGAACATCCTGAATTTAAATCACGTTTTGCTAAAGAAGTTGTGATTGTCATAATTTCATCTCAGTGGTTATGATTTTAGCTCTATTGTTTTGAACCATAACTGGGATTGACACATATTTGGTACCATTTTAAAGAGGAATAAACACGCTCTCCACCAATACCAATAACCCAATTTCAACTTTCAGACCAAATATTTACCTAATGGTGTGCCGTGTCACATATTTGTTTGAAAAATGAGATTTGTATAAGTTATTTGGAGTTTTTGGGCTAATTATCTAAATGATATGTCATGATGGGGTATAGCTCATATTTTGGCCCTGCAAATGCCCCTCACATGACTAAATGACCTGACTTACAGACAGACATAAACAACTGACAGATTCTAATAATGTGACATGCTTAGCAGATACAACAATGAACGATTTGTAGCCGACGCATGGTCGGTCACACTGTATCATCCACCATTACTGGAAATCAAGGATATACATTGATGGATCCATGGCTTATGGTGCCATCATACTGTTATGTGATTCATTTGTATTGGTTAGGGAGGACATGTTTTCTTAAAAGGTGAGGAAATAGTTTGTGAAGTGTGAAGTATTTTGGTGAATAACTCCAACAAATATTTGTAGTATAAGAGTCTGCGTTGATGGAACCACCGGGATAATTATGTGTGACATTGACTTGATCGTGACCCCTTCCCTACCTTTGAGACTTTACACGTTGATGAAGGAGTGGGGGTCAAAACATTTCAGTTTTAGAATAGTTTATAGTTCAGATATTGTGAGAATAGCACTATAATCAAAGCTAGGTTTTGTACTATTTGTGAGGGTTTTTTTCAAACTGCATTTTGTTGAATAATTTTGCATATAGATGACAAACCAATTTTTTGAATCAAATTTTAAACCAACTTTAAAATATGTCACACCTGAAATTTGTGGCGACTCAAAAAACTTCATCACCAAGTTATTCTCTGCACACATTATTGAAATGTTTAGTTCTCAAAGATTAAGAAATTATTCAGGTAAGTTTATGTTCACTGAGATTGAAATTTTCATTTTGCAATTTTTATGATGATTTTTTTTGCTTTGATATTACCCTTTTCAATTTGATAAGCCATGACTGAATGCTTCTATCATCTGTTACAGGTGTTTTGAAAACCTAAATCAAATGATTTATCAGTTGTCTTAAGATCCTATGCTGTAAAAATGTAAAAGTATCAGCACTGATTGGGTGTTTTTATTGTAATAGGTGCTTTTAGGACCCAAATTGGGTGTTTTATCAGTTGCCTTAATGCATGAAACTTAAAGTATCATCATTGTAGTATCTATTTGAAATCCTATATTTTTTAATTTTGAAAACTTGCACTTATAAATTGTCGATTAAACAAACATATTTATTTTTTGGATCAGAGAACTGAATTTTTGATATTTATCTTTACAAATGTATTTATTTTTTAAAACCAATATTGAGGTTTGAAGTATTTTTGTTGATACACAATAAAATCATGTAAGTGTCCAATCTGCTGAATCGGGGTTTGTCACTTGTTGTCAGTCAGCAGTAACCACAATGTGTCGTAACTTGGGGAATATTACAACTACTGAGAACACTTTGCTCCCAGTCGCTCATATTGATCTACGCAATATTCGTGCATAACATAATGCATGAACCCTCCATTTTACAAGTCTTGAGCAAATACAATTGCAAAACATTTGAACGTTGTAACCCAAACGGTTTAGCCATACAATGAGTGCCTGTTTGAAAAGCAGTGCTTGTCACTGAACCAGTAAAACCCTCTATAAAGAAAGAATAAATAATACAGTGGAAACTCGGTAACACGAAAATGCATAACCCGTAAAACCGCTTTTACACTCACAAGGAACTTAAAACCCCTACTTTTCCCTATTGTTTTATCATGTATTTTTCATGTTTAACACAAAAGAAATAGTATGAAATCCGCTTAAGCCGAAAGCAAGTGACCATCCCCACTGTGCATTTTATATTGCGTTCTCGAAAGATAACACGAAAACTCTGCACAAAAAGTACAATCGCTGTTATCTTATGCATTCAAGTTTTAAAAACATCGATATTTAAAAAAAACATCGCAAAAACCCCCCTACATGAAAATCGACGAGTCCGGTGGCTAGATCAATATGGCTGACTTTGGTGTGTTTGGATGTTCATGCCGCTGGATGGCTTGATTTAAGTTAGTAATTTTGAAGTAAATGCACCAAAATTTGATGTTTAAAGTTAGCGGTTAGTCTTTAAATACAATATTTCATTGATTCGTGTCTGTCCTTGAGATTTTTCTGACATTTAGGCTTTTAAGTAAGTTTACAGATGCCACATGTTATAAGCCAGTGCAGTATCAGTACCAGTGTAATGCACTATGTTTTTTATTGGCGGCGATCGATTATGGTTTACTCAAAATTTGCCTAACACGAAAGCACACTCTTGGCCCCAACGATTTTGTGTTAACGAGTTTCTACTGTAATAATAATAATACCACAAGTGAATATCTTTATATAGAATGAAACAGGGACAATGATCATGCATGTAGTCATTAAGTACTGTAAACTAAAGAGGTGTAAGAGTCTTTAAAAAAAAAATTGTCACTTTTAGGCTAAAATAAAAGCTCTGTCATTTGTGGACAATTTTTGTTTTTTTTCCCTGTTATTTTTCTTTTGTTTGGTTTACACATGGCCCAATTTTTGCGTACTTTTGCGTACCTGAGCAGTCAAGAATTGATAGTGACTGCTGATTGGGGAAACTTGCTGTGTACCATGATGGCAAGATATAAGGGATTGCTTCAATAATAACCGGGGTTGATCACACAGAAAAAATTGTTATGGCCTGTTCCAATTATCAAGATCATCAGTTATCTTTAGAATTGGCAAATCTGGGTGATCAACTTTTGGTTGAATCTTGTAAGGTGTCCTCAAACATTTTCTTTGATTTGTTTATTTCCAGGAACTGAAAGCCAACCAGCAAGAAGAGTTAGGATTGGCTGAAAAGGGAGAAGAGGATATGGATATGTCAGATAACGAGGATGACAGACCCGGGAGAAAACGGGATGCCCACAGGGCTGAGGTGATTACTATTACTGACGATGATGGTGGACCTGACTTGAAGAAGATTAGACTAATGGCAGCCGAGAGTGAGTATAGGACCTTGTTTAACATGGGTTGGGTATGTTTGATAATTAGAATGGGATGAAAAATCTTAAGAGGAAAGTAAGAAGCTGCCAGGACTAAAGTGATTACTATTACTGACGATGATGGTGGACCTGACTTGAAGAAGATTAGACTAATGGCAGCTGAGAGTGAGTATAGGACCTTGTTTAACATGGGTTGGGTATTGTTACAATCCTACAAAAATGCACCTATTCATGGATGGGTTGGGTATTTTTGATAATTGGAATGGGATGAAAAATCTTAAGAGGAAAGTAAGAAGCTGCCAGGACTAAAGTGATTACTATTACTGACGATGATGGTGGACCTGACTTGAAGAAGATTAGACTAATGGCAGCTGAGAGTAAGTAAAGGACCTTGTTTAATGTGGGTTGGGTATGTTTGATAACTGGAATGGGATAAAAAAACTTAGAGGAAAGCAAGAAGCTGTCAGGGCAGAGCTATTACTGATGATGAGGGTTAATTTTTCTAGCTGGCCATAGTAGCCTTGATTATGGGTCTCTAAATAATTTTTAAAACATGCACTTAATATTTTACAATAATCAAGAGGTGTATAACCAAACCTATTGTGACCAGCTTAACAGATCTTAAGTTGTGGCTTGACTTTGGCCGTCCTCACAAAGCTGTGGCCGAATTGTAATGGATACTCCCTGCGGGGGTGTCCATTACTCAAAATAATGTATACACCCGTCTATTATGCACAATAGATGACAAGCAAAACCAGAAAAATAATAATAATAACAATTCCGGCATTTATATTGCACCTTTTCCAGTGGATACAAAGCGCTGGCCATTAGTATTACGCCATAACAAGGGAATTGTCAGAACCATTTCGCCTTAAACTAGGCCATTTGCGGCCAATGACTGAAGGCACAGACCTATCAGCACTTACGTTGTGATATTCCCCCTAAACAGCCCTATGCGCTCGGGTCGACGAGGCAAGTGTAATCAAGTGATTTGCCAAGGTTCACAACACGTTGGCACTAGCGGGGCTCAAACTCACAACCTTCCGTTTATGAGTCCTGCACTGTTTCGGTTGGCCACGCGCGCTCAAGAAATTTATCTTTTATTATCTAAGCAGTACACTCTTTACAGTGTCCAGTTTGGGTCAATGGATCTTGTAAGAACTACATTTTCAGATCCACTGACATAAGGAAGTAGTATTGTGAGGGCTTTTGTATTCTAGCAACAATTTGTTTCATAAATAACAAATGGCAGCAATTGCAAACCTGACTTTCTTGCACTGACTTGACAAGCGGCAGCAAGAAAAAGTAACTATTTCAAATCCGTAAAAAATGCCTAATTGGTTGGCATGTTGTATGTATGTTGGGTTCCACAAGTATCTTATTTGGATCCAGTGCATTGAAACATTCTCATTTTTTTCACAGATGAATTGGTGATGGTCAAAGAAGAAAACCAGAGCATGCAATGTCAGATTGAAGCCTACAAGAACGAGGCCGAAATCTTGAAAAATGAGAAAGACAAATACAATGAGGAGAAAGAAACCCAAATCAAAGCATTACAGCATGCACTGGTTGGCATGCAACAGGTATGCGGGATTCCACAAGGGTCTGATTTGGGTCCACTTTGTACTTTAAAGGGGCATTGGACTAGTTCAGCATCATCCACAAACTTTTTCCTAGACATTTAGAGATTTTTATATCACTTGAAGTGTTCGAGGTAATAATGGAAGCATGCAAAGTTTCATTGGCAAATTTAACTGCTATGTTAAAATAATTAGATTTTTTTCATTGTTAATTATCATTACCAACAACGATAAATACGGCCCACTAGAGTTGAAATCTTTTTTTCACTCTTAAGGTCACCACTATCAAAATTGAGTTTTTTAGATTATAAGAATCCTCAACTAGTATCTGTTACGATCCCAAAACCATTCTTTCATATGTGCTTGCATTTTTGAGAAAATGTGTCATTTTCTAATTATTGTTGGGACAGTAATTACAACACTGTAGCCTATTGGGATTTTTAAAATGCTGAAAAGCTTGTAACTTGGAAACGAACGGTCGGAATCAAGTGAAATTTTCAGTAAATATTTATGTTGTACTCTTCTTTTTATTTAGTTAGAAAAGAGGCAAGGTTTTTGTCACATCAAAATCATGAATTGCACCTTTAATATTTTCCTGCCAACAGCAATATAGCCTTTTAAACTGAAAATTGTGAAAATAATCTTTCCATATTTCCCATAACTGGTGTAAAATGTTTTATAGTATTTTATACAGGGATGTAAGTGACAAAACATGTTAAGGCCTGAAGAAGTGAAGGAATTCAGACCTGTAAATGGTGTAAAAATGTCCAAAAATAGGCTGAAAATGAATAAAACAGCGTAAATTTTAACAACAGACGGGCCTGAAAACTGGCATCCCTGTTTATAATCTTATAATCTGTAATTAAAGATGAGATGTTAAAGTATCAAATAATAATGCCCAATAAAAATCGTACTTTTCACGCTCAATTTGCCCAGCGCAAAAATAAATGTAGCGCGAAAAGGGGTATTTTTATACCACCGCACATTTAAAAAAATCACAAGCTTGAAAATTAAAGCGTGGAAAATGATTCAAAATTGCTCAAAATTAGCCTTGGGCGAAAATTATCGAGTGCAAAAATATTGGTGTTTACAGTAAATTTGCACTTCAGTTGATCACACAGTGAATGTGGTGGAGAGGATACACTCTAATAGCAAAATCAACCAAGTTCAATTTGTTTACTCTTGTTTGCCACCAGCAACTGATGGAAGCCAAGGCCAAATTACGGAAAGAAGAAGAGGCTAAGGAAGCCAAAGACGCACTTGATGCCAGCTCCGTAGAAGCCAAAAAAGCGGACCCCGGTTCCACTCCCGCTGCTGGTACCCCAGACGCCAATAAGAAGGTTGAGAGTTCATTAGATGCTAGCGATATCAAACCACCAGGTACAGAATCTCCCACGCTCACTCCAGCAGTAACGCCATTGGCACCGCTTTCTTTGGAACCACACTTCGCGCAAATAACAGTGAACTTGCAGGAGAGAGAAGCGCTTCTTGTCGGTATGTAATATGAATAGTATAAAATTACTCTAGAACAAATCTAAATTTTTGGTACTCGTGGATATATTTTGACATCCTATTTAGGAGTCTTGTCCACTCCACACTGATGTTGTTATGAGGTGTTGCTAGATCCTAGCAATCCTTAGTTATATGACATCTAGCATAACTAAGTCCGACCTAGCGATCAAAAGTGTCAATGGTGACCCCGTCGTCTGACCTTTCCGTTGGGGTCAAATTTTCAACTTTGTC
>JXSR01S030780.1:105476-119096 GCA_000969725.1 Ophiothrix spiculata
CCTAATGATGCTTCCACTCTGCCTTTTTCACGCACTTCTTCACGCCATAATTCCTCAAATCTATGAAAAAAAAACATTAATAAAACTTTTTTATTTATAAAAAAGGGAATCCAGGGTTCACAACCTCTCAGTTTAATAGGGATATCAAAATCATATAGATATGGAAGGAGATCCTCAACTTTATATGCTGGTTCATAATGGAATCATCAGTCATGGACTTCACATAGACCACTTAGAAATCTTGAAAGTACCGTAAATGCTCAGTTGACCATATTATACGTTCTGCGCAAATGATGTCATGCGCACAAGGTCATTCGCACAGAAATGCCCGCATTTGCGGTACTTTCAAGATACATTATTGAACATACAAAACTGGTCTATTGGGCAGGGATGAGAATGGGTAATTGTCAAAAAAGAGGAAAAGCGTCGTAAAGTTGGGTAAAAGGTCAAAATTGGGCTGAAAATGAATAAAAAAGCTAACATTTTAGCACATGAACATAATCAAAAAAGAGGAAATCAGCTGAAAAGAGGAACTTTCTCATCCCTGATTGGGGTATTCAGGTACACTCGGTTTAAGCCAAAATCAATCAACTCCGGGTGCCGAGATTCGGTTGTGCATAGAAATACACTGTCAAAATACTTATGGTGAATGATATGCCAACCTGCACACAAATCGTGTTTGTGTGTTTTCAATATTCAACGCATTATGTCAAGATTCAATGTTTTATCGGCAAAAACCATGAATACCTCCAATTTGATACCCACATTGAAATAAAAATGGTGGAGAGTCCAGAATCTCTGCTCTAAATCTATGATCAAAATTCAAATTTGTAGCTGATGAGAATCTAATATCACACAAATCTGAATGTCTGCATTTTTTGAGAAATATTAGAAAGAGTGTCATATTCCAATCATGGCCGGCCCGCCAAAAATATTGACAACACAGCAGCATTCTGTGATATTTAAAAGGTTGTGAGTAGTGATATATATATATTGGTACCCATACACCAAAATGTGGTATTTTTTAATCACATGTGTATAGACACACAACAGAAATGAGATCACAACACTTAATGCATACAGCAAAAGCAAATTTATATTCAATGACAGAAAAATATCATCAAAAATGTAAAAATAGAAGGTAAAAATAGAAGGTATTTGTATAAAAATAGCAAAAATCATCTGAAAAGCAAAATATATAGATATATATTAAGAAGCACTTACTTTAATCCATTGATATAGCATGAATCTTTATCTGAATGATGAAATAAATCGGCGTGTTCTAACGGCCTCTTTGCAGCTAATGTGAAGATTGGTGTTAGCCATGATGCTGTGAGAAAGTTGAGTAAACCTATGTAGTCTAATGGTGCTTTTTGTTTCTTTTTTTCTTTTCTGAAATTAAATCAATGAATGTCACTTTATTTCCATAAGAAATATAAACACTATACTTTGATCAACACCAAATAAGCAGGCCTCTTCACATTGTGAATTGATACAGATAAGCGTGTGCGTAACTGGACACAGCAAAACTGCAGGAGACGCAGCGCGAGATGCACGTGCGACTCGCGCATCATTATCTATGGCACGCGTGTAACAGGAATTATGTTTACTTGCGGATGAAGAAAAGCCTCATAATTCCCGCCTATTTCTGTCAATCAAAGTATGGGATAGGCTATTGTCTTTGACAGAAGCAAAAATTCCTGGCCGTTTTAGTTGTGCTTTTTCTTGTGTAAATTATCTATACTTATTGACTCCAGTGAACAAAATAATGGGTTAACAAAATATTTTACAACAGAGTACAAAATGCATTGTTATGCACAGACAGAACATTTGAACTGTGTATTATACAGGGTGTCCATAAACGACTAGTACCAGTACTGTGTTTAAAAAATCAAACAAAATATACATGTCCTTTAAGTTTCATTGAACAAAACTAAGAAACGACATTCTTTGAATTGTGCAAAATAACAATTCATGATTAACTAAATTTCTACTACTATAGCTTTCTGAGGTGAAAGCCACAGCCATGACAAAACATTTTTGTAAAATTACTTAGCATAGTCATCAATGATTTATCTTGCATTAGCTCCATTCTTGGTTGAGCACTTTCATATGTGGACAATTAAAGCTTTAAAATGACAACTTGCTTTTGGTTATTGGATGTTCGAAAGTTACATCCAAATTGGCAAAAGGTATCGGACATATTCGGAAACCTATAGTTCTGATAAAATTGAGTTTAAAGATTTTGTACTGAGTAAATCTTGAATAGAGAGAGGATTTTTATCTTGTTTTTTAACACATATTTCTTATGTTTTGGTGTTGAAACCTGATTAACATGGTAGAATACACTTCAAATTAAATCAGAAATTTGACCGTGGATGTGATTTTTTATTATGCTCAGCTTCAATGGCACGTATGCCAACCTTAAAGTACCTTTAGACATGGCTGGTCACATGTTACCAATGATTTTTTAAACATCATTGTTTGCTGCAAAATGCTTACATATAATAATTTCTGCATCTTTTACACATCTATTGACGTATGAGTGAATTTGTTTTTTTTTATACTATATGGGGATTTGTCCTAATTCTCAAGATTCTATTTTGCCAATTTTATGAATACAAACGCAGCTAAACATAAGCTCAAAATAATAACACATTTTTAAACCAATACTATATACATCTACTCATACTTACGATGGTGAAGGTCTGATTGGTAATAATAATTTCAAGCTGTCAGAATATTTGCCTTTGCCCTTTTTCCTTCTCTTTATTCTAAAATCGTCATATTTCTCATTGGATTTGATTCTAATGTTCTCATTTGTCCTGATATCTGCTTCTGCAGCGTTGGAATAACCAACGGACGGGCCCACCGTAGGGTGGTATGAGTCTTCTTGATTTGACATCTTTTTTTATTTATTCACTTGATTCTGAAATGATACAAAAGGTGAAAGCGATAACTATTAGTAAATAATGGTGTCGACAAGGTCAGGCCAAAAAAAATATTGTTTGCTTGTCCTCCCCCCGACCGACCGTCAAAATTTGGCCCGACCATGTGCTTTTTGACCTGGCCGTGTGCTTTATAAAGTTGTTGTTTTTTTCAACTTTTATTTGAGGATTTTTCATACAAAAATATACAAATATTCATTAAGAAAGTCTTCAAATCAGAAAAAATATGATATGAATTGACATGAAAGAATCAGCAGTATATTGTTCTTGTAAGTTTAGTTCATTTCTAGTTCAGTTTTTCCATTCTTTAAGTTGAGTTTCATTTACATTCATTACAAAAAAAAGCCTACCTACTAACCCTACTTTTTCAGGAGCTGTTATGGACAAAAAACAATATCTTTTTTTTGGCCTCATGTTAAGCAGTGGTGGTGTCACAGAGGGGGCAGAGGGAAATTGCCCCCAAGGATTTTTTAAAATAAACAAATAAAAGGGAAAGGGAAGGAGAGAAAAGAACAAAAGAAAAGATGGGAGAAGAAAAAAATGGTAGAAATGTTGTAAAAAACCATTGAAAATATTACTTTATATCAATTGTTTGTTGGAAAATTGAAAATTAGATATGTATTTAATAGTTATCTGTGCACTTGTGAGACCTTTTTCATTGTTTTTTGTCATTTTTTTAAAGCTACGCCCCCCCCAAAAAAAAAAAAATTTTGGATGTACTTTTTTGGGTCTCATGTCGGTTGCCCTACAAACAATAAACTCCGACACTTGTATATGGGCCTGATGTCAAACTAGATGATATGTAAAAGTATATAGGAGTCAAACCAATAGCAAGGGAGGTTCACCCCACCTAAACAATAAATTGATAAAATACTACACAAAAAAATGTTTCTAAAACCACTTCTTTTGCACAAGAGCAGGCTGTTGTTGCATCTAGTTTACCAAGATCTTTAAACATCACAAACACGTGTAATTACAACATCAATGCTTATCAATTTAATTCGTTTACAACTCAAGATAAAATGTGAGACACTTAAAGAGTTTATACAAGCAGAGATAGTGAGCAGTCAAGTGCTCCAATAACCTTTCACCCATTATAGCTACAATGTATAGACAAAAATATAGGTTACAACGATAATACTTTTGACATGGCCTATTTTGCAGAATTATGATTTTACCATTTTTACAGATTACATTACAGACAATCATGTTAGAATTTCTTAAAATTTCACCTGAACTACTGGAACATACCTCCCATGACTAAAAAAATCCACATTACAACATTCTGCAGTGGACATCATAACGCTCATCCCTGGAAGTCATTTTTGTTCTGGTCCTATTACAAGAATTATTTTATTATTAAAATTCTAACATGTTTGATTGACATTCCTGATGAATCTTTACAAACAATTACAGAACATCCCTCGATGTGAGTGCATTCAAACAATTCACAGCTCCAAATTTTCAAGACCCAAGAAATATGCTATGAATCAGCAGTTTTTGTGACATATAATTAGAAATGGGTCGAATTTAATTAAACACTTTTTGAACAAATTATCAAATATAAGTTTTGGCCCCATTAATAAAAGTTTGAAATCTGCTTACAAACATACATCAATAATTTAGACGATTATATGATTGGAAGGGTATTTAATGTACATTTAAAACAAAGTAAAATCAAGCTTAAAAGTTGTTAAAGCTTGTTTTAAAATAAATCTGACATATTTCATGAATTGTGAGTAATTTAGATGATTATTGGTTAGGAAGTGTATTTAATGTAGGCCTACATTTAAAACAAAATAAAATCAAGCTTTAAAAATTCAAGTGTAAAGGTTTTAAAATAACTCTGACATATTTCATGAATTGTAAGTCATAATAAATTAAGTTTGTAAGCATTTACTGACAGGTATAAATGATCAATTTAGGGCCTGTCATTCTACCCCCCCCCCCCCCTGCCTCTTATGATGTTACAAACAAAACAAAATAAACTCTCAGAAACATCTTAACATTGAGAAACAGATATGTAGGAATTCACTTATGTAAAAAATGAAATCATAGAAATTATCTGTCTGTTAAGAGATTATCAAGTGATTAAGACCGGGCAATTCTGTGATCAATGAACTTTGGACTCTATTTGATGATGGACTTTGGACTCTTATTTTGTCTTGTCATACCATTTCAAGTTTTCAATTTTAAGAGGTGGAAAACTACTGTGTCTAAAAGTCGAAACTACTGTCTTTAAAAATCTAAGAGTAAAAGTCGAAAACTACTGTCTTTAACAAATCTAAGAGTAAAATTGTGGCTACTACTACCACGAAGCAGAAGCAGTAACAAGCAACAATAAGGTAGTTATCAAAGAACCAACATTTATAAGCTACCTATTTAATGGAAAAAAAATGTAAAACTTCCATTGCCCTATTTCAGCAATTTGTGACTCGTCTCAATAAAACTCCCATACCTTTGAAAATTATCTAAGTCCAAATACATAATTAATTTCAAACCCCAACATTTTGCACCCCGATCCAATGTCCACCTATGGTCTGCATAATTTCCCGCGTATATATTACGCAGCAATGCGGCGCGTGATTAACCAAACGCATTATTAAAGCATGTGTTCAGTGTAAATTGAAATTTGCACACGCAAAATGGATGCAAATATTTTTTTGATTTTTTACTAAAACCGTTATCCTGCAGTCGTAAGCAACTGCATGTCTGAGAAAACCACTTATAAGAATATGGTTTTCTTCTTCTCCTATTCTCTCTTCTTTCTTTACTCTCTTTTTTCTTTTCTTTTTTTATTTTAAGGGGTTTGATTGACCCCCCCCCCCAAAAAAAAAAAAAAAACATGGCAACATGTACTAACATGTACATTACCAGACATCCAATACCCTATGACTCTGAATGCACCATATAATACCACAAATAAACCAGAAGTAATAAAAGCAGACCATAAAAACTTATCAAACAACCAACATTTATAAACTCCCTCCTTCAAAAGAACAAACTTTAAACTTACATTGCATGATTGATAAAAAAGGGTTTATAACTCCACAGCAATAAATTATATGATTCCAATGACTCCCAGTTTGGTTAGTAAGTATATTCCTTTTGTTTACTCCAGATTCCAAACTGATATAGGGCCTAGATGTTACCGTATCTCTGATTCCGAGTTCAACTGATTTTTCATTTTGTGGGTTTCATTTTTATACACACTTTGTTATCTTATGTTTGTGTATCATGATAAAACTGGGATGGGTTGATGCACTTGCTGTGACCTTTGAACATGCAATGATGACCCAATGTTATTCATACACTTATTCATTCATATTATTCAACCACGATCTCCAGGAAAAACATGACGGAAACTCAGTATTTCCTTCTGTAATAAACAAATAAAAATATCCTAAGAAGCCCCCCCCCCCCTCTTGTGTCTGCCACATGTTGTGGTTACACCTTTTACTTACATTTTGAACATATAGGATTTCAGAAATGTGTGGGCGTTCAGTCAACCCATTTAATAATTAAAATTAGGTTTTAAAAATGATTAAGCCACCAGACCCTATTTCTACCATTGAGCCTAAATGTTTAAATTCTTTAAAATTTGTCAGATTTTTAAGTTTAAACCAAGGATTTAAAGTTTACATCATGCCAGTGAGGCATATTCTACCACAATATACAGTGCTGACAATATATAACATATCTTGTTTAGGCTTTTGCCAAGGAAACCCAACTTGGTATACTTGGTGCCTAGTAAGCTAGAGGATGCTTATCTTAAACTGGGCTTCAAGATGTTTTTAAATTTTTTGAATGCAGGAGGAAGACCGGAGTACCCGGAGAAACCCTGCGGAAACGAGCATGGTCTGAAAACCAAATGCACATAAAGTCGGGCAGGGAATCAATCAAACATAGGACCTCATTGGTGAAAGGCGCTAACCCGCTCCGCCAAAAAACTTTTATATTGTGTATGTATGGCCATGGTTTCTTCATTAAAAAGGGCAACCTGGAGAGACAAGTGAGAACCACTGGGGTGAGAATAGACTCCCATTTATCTTTTGAAGCAAGGAACTAGCATTGCAATATTACTTCCCCTCATTTGGAGGATGAACAATGGTATATTTGCCGATTAGAGTATGCAAGGTTACTTGAAAATGGGCCCAGGAAATGGAATTAATAAATTCATTTTGATTTAATCAGTTTATATTATAGTTTTACCATTCTGCTTGGTTCCCTATTCTTGATGAATAACACTGGCGTGCCCAGGATTCTTCCTTGCGGGAGGCTAAAGGGAATTTGCCGATTATGAGGGGGGCTGGGTGGTAAAAATCATTAAACACAGGCTGATTTTACATCATTTATACAATCTTGTGGGAGGGGGGTTCAGCCCCAAAGCCAACCCCTGGGCACGCCAATTAATAAAGGAATCAGAGGACGTACCACTTTTTTAAGGGCCGTACCCCTTTTATTTTATTTCCGACGCCCATGAAACTTAGTACTCTATACTAATATAAGAAAGATACTAGATGTGTCTAATGAAGATGCTTAAGTTGCAAACATTTTAAATGTTAGCATTTACTTATTGAGCACTTAAAAACTCAACCCACTAGCATGTCCAGCCAGGGTGTCCAGGGGTGGCTTTGAGGCTGAAGCCTCCCCACACACACTTTTTAAATCATATAAATTCAGCATTTCTTACTTTTGATGATTTTAGGTATTAAGGGAAATTTAAGCCCCACACATAATATTGAAAGCCCCTGCTAAGCCCCCCCCCCCCCCCCCCCCCCCCCCCCCCCCCACAGGAAAAGCTAATGCAACCGACGGCTGACCGCCCAGAACAGCCAATTCTGGCCAGTTGCAATATTATTGTTCTGAACAATGACAACCACACAAAACTGGCAGTTCCAGCCAGTGAGCAACCAGTTGAGTTTTGAAGCCACCCCTTAGCATTTTAAAAAATATCTAATTTAACAGGGGTGTGAGAGACACAAAAACGAGGAAAAACACTGAAAAATACTAAAAATGAAAGAAAAAGCTAAAATTTAGCCTTGAATAAATTTTCAAAAATGAGGAAATCAGCTTAAAAAAGCAAATTGGCATTCAACCACTTTATGGAAATTTGATCCCGTAGGTAACTCTGAAATAATTTTTGTCACTGAAGGATCATAGTTTTATTCCAGAGATCTGAAAAAGTCAGAATATACTTGTTTTATATACCACATTAATAAATGTTTGTTTTTATGTAATGTGCCAAAAAGTTTAAAAAGTCCAAAGTTGCATGCTATAAATGAATAAGTTCACCAAGGCCTACATTATTTATGTATAAATAGATTAGACTATACTTAAAAATAGAAAAATCCAGCAGAAAGGTTAGAGATTGACTTGAACCTTCAGCACCACTGAAAAAGGCTTACAACTTCAGATGTAGATGAAAGTTCAGAAATTAGGGCATACAGGCATTAAAGACGTACACCAATGACAACAAAATATCCCTGAATAATGTTGAATTGTGTAAAATTCAAATATACTTTAGATCTCTGCTGAAAAGGTTGGTGACATCCCATTTTTTATGAAAAAGTTTTTGCTCTATAACTGAGCAACTGATAAACAAATTCATATAATGTATCATATCGAATTTTATATTTTAAGAAGCAAATTGACATCTTTATTAACTTAATAGTGATGTAATATTTTGACGAAAATGTGCACTTTTGGCCAAAAATCCTCAAACCAGGTTTTAGAATATTTTTTAACAACCTGACTAAAATTTGCTTTGGATATATTTTGATATTTTCTATTTTTAGAATCATCAAAATATGCCTTGGGTCTTGCTCAAAGTTTTGATTTTTATATTGGGTTTTTGAAATAATGCAAAAAAAACAGATCAAAAAGTAAGTCAAAATTTTAATTTTTTGGTTACAATGCAAAATAACCTTAAACTGGACTATCTGCAAGAAAAAGTTAACAAAATGAGGAACCTGTTTGTTGTTTGGTTGTCCAGTTGTAATTTAGGATGATTTGACACCTTGTAGGTGAGTGGTGTGAAATAAATGGATGTAAAGTCCATAGGTCATTGTCAGCAAGCTAACCTCTACCAGAGTTAAGATCTATGAGATAACTCAGATCTGAGTCGTGAACTTTGTCCTAATAAAATATTGCTACTAACCACAGATGCATGCACTGAAAGAAGAAAAGATGACTAACAATTAAGTCTTCTAAAATATGAAATTTGCTTATAAGTAAACACCTTTGCCTGGTTACCACACTTTGGGCAGTTACTTTTTTTTTTTTTGGAGTGGTTGGCTTAGTTGAGGTAATGACTGTTCTGGAATTAAATCAAAAGATTAGAAATTATTAAAATGCTTATGGTTCACACTTAACCACCTGTTTTCCGTCTTGGACTTACTATGTATTCACGGGGACAGCTCGCTAGTTCGGAAGCTCGCTAGTCCGGCGGCTTGCTAGTCCGACAGCTCGCTAGTCCGAATTGTAATTTAGGCTCGCCAGTCTGAATTATGAAAAAGGCTCGCTAGTCCGAATATCAAAAACAGCTCGCTAGTCCAAATTTTAAAAATGGCTCGCCAGTCCGAATTAAAATAACAGCTCGCTAGTCCGAATTTCAAAATAGACTCGCTAGTCCAAATTTTAAAATAGACTAACTAGTCCAAATTTTAAAAACAGCTCGCTAGTCCAATAGGAGAAAAAATGTGCATATTCCTATTACAGTTTTTCAAAATTTGGACTAGCGAGCTGTTTTCAAAATTCGGGACTAGTGAGCCTATTGTAAAATTTGACTAGTGAGCATATTTTTGAAATTCGGACTAGGGAGCCTATTTTGAAATTCGGACTAGCGAGCTGTTATTTAAATTTGGATCGGCGAGCCATTTTTAACATTTGGACTAGCGAGTTGTTTTTTAAAATTCAGACAGACAAGCCTATTTTCATATTTGGACTAGCGAACCTTCGGACTAGCGAGCTGTTTTTTCTGACTAGTGAGCCCTTTTCAAGGTTATAATTTCCCCATTGAATAACGTTTCGGACTAGCAAGCCTTCAGACAAGCAGCTTTTGGACTAGCGAGTTGTTGGACTAGCGAGCGAATCCCATAATCATTCCCACTTTCAACGCAATCAAAAAATGTCTAAACACTCAGAAAAACAATTATCTGAATTTCATTGCCTGGATTTCAGCTGGGAATTTCAGTGCACGCTGCATAACCAATCACCTATCCTTACACTCAAAGACCTGCAATTTTTTTTGGTGGTCACACTGAATGATTGTTTTTTTCACAAATATCCCAGACACTGAATATCCCTTCATTTTCTGCAGAGTTGGCATGTCCATTTTTCCCCACTAACACCAGTGGCATAGCCAGACTTTTTGGTCAGGGTGAGCCAAAGACATTTCGTCCCAATTTTTTTCCCAATTTCCCCCGGCGTTTGCACATTTTCCTGGAAAAATATACATTTTCGTACAAATTTAAGTCGATTTTAAAACATGACAAGCAAAAAAAAAAGGTTTTAAGCAAATTTTGTACATCTTTTTACACAATTTTCTGCTTTTCCCATGTTTTCTGTCTAGCATTCTTGCAGCTGCTCTCTCATTTTTCTTGTCCTTCCTGATTTTTCCTGCTTCGTGTACCAATTTTTGTCAGGGATAAATAGATTCCAGACTTTTTCATGACTGCCCCCTTGCCCTATGCTGGCTACACCACTGCCTAACATCCCCACCTTGATTAAACTCTGTGTGAAAATCAGTGAAGATCAGTATTCCTGCTAAGGCCGTATGGTGCGCCATTAGCGCAGGAGCAAATAAAATTGGCACAGCAGCATTTTGAAAATGTGTGAGAAAGATACATTTTCACACTTGACTTGCAATTTTGTCGAAAGCACCTTAAGTGCCTTTTTAAGTTTGGTGAAACTAGTAAGCTAAAAAAAATCAAAAGACAGGGCGCTTCATTTTTAACACTTTATAGTGTTGTCACAAATGTATAGGTTCGTTCAGTGTATAGACCGGACGGGGTAGTCCTCTTTTGGTCTATGCGCTACGAGCTCGCTTTTGGTGCAGAACGTTCCAAGTTCAAATCCCGGCTAGGTCGTATGAAAAATTTCAGAATTTTTTAAGCGCTGGTATGCTTCATGATTATTACAGTAGAGTAAGTGGGTGGGTTACGTTCGGCCTGTTACAATTTGGTAACAGTGGTGGTCCCTAGGGTTTCTTAATGCCTACCCCCCATTGAATTGATCGAGTGCCGAGATGGGAGTTGTTGATGTTGTGATTAAGACACGAGGACGTGTCTATAAGTGTGAGGGAGGGAGTAATGTCACAATTGTATAGGTTCGTTCAGTGTATAGACCTAACGGGGAAGTCCTCTTTTGGTCTATGCGCTACGAGCTCGCTTTGGGTGCGGGAGGTCCCGGGTTCGAGTCCCTGCTAGGTCGTATGAAAAATTTCGGAATTTATTAATCGCTGGTATGCTTCGTGATTATTACAGTAGAGTAAGTGGGTAGGTTACGTTCGGCCCGTTACAGTATAGCTTTAAAGGCACATTTTCATCAAACATAAGTTTATATAATCATGTGTAACTTGAATATGTCTTACCTGTTTATGATGATGACATTTTTGCGTGCAGACTCAAAATTTGTCAAGTTTCTTAAATGGTCAGAGGTTAATACAGAAATCCTTTCGTCTGTTCACCTTGTAGACGAGCTTTGCTTAACCTACGGCTGCCAAGTATCCTTGTCTTCAAATGTGTCCTGCATTAGCAATGATCAAACAAAAGCGCAATTTTTTAGAAAAATATTAAACCATTCCTGAAAATGGCTTTCCTGACTTCAACGAGATCTAGTTATTAAAGGGGATGCGGGCACATCCACCTTGTTCATTATCAAGCGACAAAGGAACAAGGACAAGGATCGCTAACTCAATCAAAGATGCAATAATATTTTTGCTACTTGTTTACACAATCAGATAACAATCCATCTTTGACCATCAACTGAGGTGATGTTGATACCATTTTTCACTGAATGCAAATTTTCATGTATAAAATAATTTCAAATGCCATTATGAATTGATCAAAATAAAGAAAATATAATAAAAACATATACGGTGAGTTATGAGCAGATAAAGGTGGTTACAGAAAATGCAAAGGTTTACAAATCTGAGTTTAAAAATGGAAATTTTAAATGTTAATTACTAAGCTTAATTTTGATACACTTTGTGTAGGGTGTGTGAAACCATGGGTCATTTTACAGTCTTCCCATGATTCAACAAAATGTCTGATGGACTAGATTAATATGCAATTATTAAAGTTAAAGACAGCGCAGACATCAAGGTTGTAAAAGTGGGTCATACCAATTCATTTTAACTCAACATAGAAGATGCAGCCCATCTCTTCTACTTATATGCCCAAAACCATAATCATGATGATGCATGGATGTTTTTAAGTATTACAAGTTTCCAACAAAACATAAACATATGAAACAACTCATCTTTTTACCACGTACCAATCTACATGCAGACAGTGCATTTTGTTATCATTTTGCAGGTTTTTTGTAGGAAAATTAATGACTGTGTTCAAAAAGTATAGGCAGGAAATTACATTTTTAGCTATATTTGCCTTTAACTAGATCACTCATAATCTGGTATAATAGGCCTACCCCGGGCCTACCATCTCATCTGTCCAGTTGCAAATACCTTCTGGGAAGAATTACAAAACAGAACTAATAAAAAGCAGGGCAATTCCAAAGTTCACAAATCTCTTCTTTTGAAACAATATTGAATCAATAATTGGACCACCATTTATTGATAGAACCGAGATAAGAAGTCATAATTCACTATTTACAGAATAGGTGGCTTTTATTTCCAGGAGGGAGGGGTCATAAATTGGCACACATGCTCATCTTGATATCTCAATATTAGACGCTATACGGAGAACATTTTCCTGAAACTCTATTTATATACAAATGATATCTTTTGAAAATTTAAATCAATTATTGACTGTGTATTGATAAGAAATGTAGACAAAATCTGAATTAAGATGAGAAGTCATCACAGTCAAGTACTGTGCCATCCTGCTTCAGAACAGAATAGGTCAATGAAAAATCTACCTACCAGGGACAGAAAGTGAGCACTCTACAGGTATCTGCAAGCCTTCATTGAAGAGTCACAACACTTATTATTTCAGAAAATTGGTAGCTTGTAATTTTGTCTATTAGACACTAGAGAGTTTATTTTTGTTTTGTCACTATGTGACCTGATTTATCGATGATCCAAATATATTGATTGGTTTTGGTTAAGTGATAAACCTTTGTTTCAAATAGTTGGTATAAGTTATGCCAGGGGTGAGAATGACTAAAGTGTGGTTCAGGCAAAGAGATGCTACTTAACTTGCATCTCTCTAGGTTCAGGTAAGAACAAGCCACTGGGAAATTTGAAATGCCATCCATTAAAACACAAATTTTCAAGAAAATGTGACCAATCCATATACCAAATTGCCCAAATTTTGAGTTGTATATTGTTACGACCCAAAACAAGGATCAAGGTCAGAATTAACCTTTCTGGTTCGAGCTAAAAGCAAAGCAAGAATAAATACACTGTAAGTCAGGATTTTATCAAATAAACAAACAATTTATTTACACAAACAATTTAACAGTGTAATTGTCTTATCTACGGTTTTAG
>JXSR01S030786.1:5195-15227 GCA_000969725.1 Ophiothrix spiculata
AAGGATTACATTATACCACATTTCTAGGTGGGAATTTCTAAACAGAACTTCTCATTGAGAACAGGAAGTCTGGTGACGTCAGGCCTTACCATCGTCCACCTAAGCTATTTTCTACTACATCGTCACCTATGGGGTAGGGTCTGCTCTCTCTATTGATACCAAAATCATGAAAATCGACTAAGGCGTTACGTTATTATGACGTCATACAGTACTTCAGGTCGAAAAATGTAGTCGAAATCTGATTTTTGGTGGAAACTGGCCAACAATTCAAACAATCGCCATACAAGTTCTAAGTATCAGATTTTGATCGGGATTTTGCTAATAAATAAAGGAAATGGAAACTCTAACATGTCTTGTTAGTTTATTATAATTATTTTGGTGACTTTTCTATGAGGGGATGGTGGTTACCTGCCCCACCCCCACACCCGTGGACTTTGACGGCTTACCTTGCCCCACCTAAGGTGACAGATATTAACAGAAGAGGTCCCAAAATTGACCCTAAGTGAACACTTGCATTAATTTTATGCTAACTGAAAACTTGCTTGTTAATAAAATGTCAGTTATTGACCGATCATTGTTGTAATGAAAAAAGTAAGTGTTAAAAAAGGTATATATCTCTGAATATACAGCTATCAAAAGATAAAACGTTTTAAAATCCATGCAGTTGCTTATTGTCAGTAGTTCTACGAATTTGAATTAATGTCAGATTTAATCTCAAAATAAATATTTAAGCCCTAGAGATACATTGCAAACGTTCATTATGGAGACGTACACTATGCTAAAAACATTAGAGGTCATTCACTGAAATTAAGCATGAAGAAGTATAAAAAGCCGTCTTTAAATTTGAATTTAAAAAAATGAATATAGATTCATATATGATATTATACATCGATTCTGAATTCTCTACCCATAAGGAAGGCAATAAGCACTGTAAAGTAGGGTGTTTTCTACATAAGTAGGTTGCAAGGCATGGCATCTCTACGGTGTTAAGTCAATTATACGTCGTAAGAAAATATATTGCTGTGTGTACCATGTGGGCATGTTATTACGTACAAAGTAGGAACTGTAAGGAAGATACAAACAATAGTATTCTATTGAATACGATTGTGTCACAATGTACTTTTTAAATAATAATCAAATGATGCATGTTTGAGCTAGGGATTCATGAACATCAAAGTGGTAATTAGGCATAGTAGAGGTTAACATAGCTTAAGCGAGACTCTTAGAGAAAATACACAACGAAAAATATGGTTGATCCAACATTCTGGAAAATTATTTTCATTAAGACAATTTGACATTTTTTTTTAATTATTTCTCATTGAAATATACTGGATTATTGTATATTATGTCTCGTCTAAAATTCACTTAAATACAACATCACGCAGATGGAGGACAGTAATAACAATGTCAAGCCAGTTTTTACCTATTCAGTTATCATCCAAATGCAGCTATTTATGTATGCATTGAATTCCAGGCCACACAATCCTTTCAGCGTCAACAATTGAACTCCACTCTTGCATAATTGACATGTTTTTGTATAGTAACATTTTGACTTCGACAGTAATTGGTTTGTGCTAAATTGCTTTGACTGTGTCCAATTCCCTAAAGATCTATACGTCGTGGGTTTTACCAGATGTGATCAATATAGACCCTTAAGGAAGCATCAAATAGAAAACAGTTGGGTTTAAGTGTGAACATTTTACGTTAATGTTATAATATTTGAAAATTAGAACTATTTAGACTTATTCTAGAATTTAAGAAAACGTAAACTCTGAATCATCTGCACTCTAACAAATTTTGTATAAATAAAGTTTTTTGCCGGTATAATGTTTTTCCCCTTTTGTAATGTAATTTGGTATACAAAAACGATCGATATAAGAATACAGTCATATGGTCCACGTGCTATACGTGTTATATGCTCTTATGCTTTATAAAATCCAACTTAGTCCAGGACTGTGAAATATTTCTACTTCTTAATTACGGAATAAAGTTATTCCTGGAACTTTTGTGAATGCGGGTAATTGTGATTATCTAAAGGTATTTTGAATTTTAGTTGTAAAAGTGAAATACGTTTAAAGTGATACCTAATTGATGTCTCAGACGAAACGACACTCAATTAATACGAGGTTAGTACACTTAGTAATATGTGATCCCAACTTCAGGTAATAGGCGAGTTAGAAAGCAAAAATAGATAGTCTGCCTAATTAGAAAGCAAATTTAGAAAGAAAACTAAAGAGTCTCTCTATAGGGGTTTCTCTTTAATTGTATAAATTGCAAGTTAGAAACTGGAGCTGACTTAACGCACATATTACATTTGAAAATGACAATTCAATGTGAATGTTTCCTGCAGTTGTACTGTATTTAGCTACGCACATGCTTATCTATATTTATTCACGATGTGAAGAGGCCCCCATATTTGGTGTTGATCAAAGTATATATTCTAACAAAGTGATAACTACTTCTATGCTTAAAATACACTTATGAAAAAGAAAACTCTTAACATACTCTGTTTGTGATTCATCGAGGAGCCTTGACCATAGTTGCCATTTTTCACAAAAGATGATTGAAAGTAACCTTACGATATTTTTCAAGTACTTATTTAATCAACCGTATTTGTAATTCTTAGCCAGATAACTTTTAGATATATTTGATATCCACACCAATAGATGTAGAATTTTGTGAAACTTGAAATCAAAAGATTAATACCTGAATTGAATTTGTTCCACACATCATGGTTTTATTATGATTTCTGGGCGCCAGATAACTGAAATAATGCCTTCGAATTAAAACTGTGTAGTACTCAATATTTTGCATAACAAATCTTGGTTCTTGAGATTGTTCCTAAATGCACTTGTGGTTTTCTACTTTCAGTAACCTTGCATTAGAGGTAAACGTGACATGAATGTAAACTACCATATCAATCTTCTGTAAGAGTTTTCAACATCAAACACATAATGGAAATCGGATAAAATGTTGTGAAAGAACGTTTATTTCATTATTGATTGAATCAAGCTTTACATAAAATGTGTGATATTTTAAATTCAATTAGATTTCTATAAAAAAGAAAAAATATGTTGAACCCGGAGGATTTCTTCTTCTTAATTTGTCATCATCATCATCATGTTTATAATATAATAGTTTTAAAACGGATGTCTCTAGATGTTCCTTTTATTTCAACCAGCTTCAAGCCTTACATTTACCAGTTGTTGTTTTTAAAGGATAAACAAGGATGAAAATCTTGTATATACATTTATTGCAAAGTTTACAAAACAAAAATAGCTCTCTAAGTTAGCGATGTCACACCCATACACCTTTGCCACTGAAGGTGTAGGTTCCGATCATATTTTCATCCCCGGGGCTCAATAAACAGTCCACAACCCTTCTAAATGGCTGTTTAAAACCACCTTCTTCAGTTTTTTTTTTGTCTTAGCATGTTTTCATCAAATGCTATTAATAAAAAATAATATATAAATAAATATATAAATAAGTATTTTCTTAAGTTTGAAAAAAAAACATATGTTAAAAAGGAATAGAAATTATATCACTTAGGTAAACATTTTGAAATTTGTAGGTTTTACACTGCTTCGTACTTTGGTTAAGATTTCGCCAAGAAAGAATATTTATCTAAAGTTTCAATGACAGTATAAATATGATAAATATCATCTGCACTCAAACAAATAATGTATAAATAAAGTTATTTGCCGGTATTAACGAAAGGGAATAATGTTTGTTCTCCCTTTTGTAATGTTATTTGGTATTCATAAACGAAGAATGCTCCACTTGCTATTTATCGTAGGCTTTATACAATCCAACTTACTTCAGACCTGTGAAGATATGTTGAATTTAAGTTGTGAAATTGACACACTTTTAAAGTGTTACCTAATTGATGTCTCAGACGAAACGACACTCAATTAATACGAGGTGTCCTATTGCACACTGAGTAATATGTGATCCCCACTTTAGGTAATAGGCGAATTTGAAAGCAAAATAAAATAGTCTCAATAAATAACAAACAAATAGAAAGGAAAATAAGAGTCTCTCTGGAGGGTTTCCCTTTAAAATTTACCTTTATTAAAACGTTTCAAATTAATTATCAAACTTCAAAAATATTGCGGCAATTTTGCCGTCAACAACATTTTTTTTTATTGTATAAATTGCAAGTTAGAAACTGGAGCTGACTTAACGCAATAAGTATACACTCCCGGTCAAAAGTGTTTGCGCACAAAACCTTTAACCAGCCATATTTCGAGAACCGTTCATCATTTGCGCCATATTTTTCGGATATACGGTATATTTTGAATACATATATCTAACAAACTCATCAAGAATTGCATTTAACGCATTTAAAATTATGGAGTGCTAAACATAGTGTGTACTTTCTTCTGCATATAATAAACGGAGTGTAAATACATAACTGCACATTTGTTGGAAAACTTATTACCTGAAAATGTTCTTTACGGCTATACGGTGATAACGAGCATTAAAAAATAAAAAACATAGGTACATATTCAAAAGTGGGTGTGGTGTATTTGTATATGGTCCAGGAAATCGGCCATTTGATGGTCATTGAAGATCGAATATTAGAGGAAACATAAATTACTTATATTGGATACCTTAAGCACCTATAAAAAACATGATTTTTTCAGAGTCTTGGTCGTTTGATATAATAATTACGTTTTCGCCCGTGCGCAAGGGTGCGCAAACACTTTTAACCGGGAGTGTATATACATAATACATTTGAAAATGACATTTTAATGTGAATTATTCAATAGGAAAAAATCTTTTGAAATTCTCAACGCTTGTAAATAGTTAAATTATGCTCTTCCATACTTTATTAACTTTTTAATTATCTGTTTGTTTGTTTGTTTGATGTTGTTTTTGTCTTAAATCTGGTTGATGGGAGAAGTACATAGACAACCATCAAAACCCATCTTTTACTTTCTTTACGCAATTACTGGTATATATTTATGTTTTATTCTATGCTTCTTTTTTATCCATACGATTTATACACGTGCGTCGTAGATACTGATGCGCAAGTCACACATACATCGCATGGTGCGTTTCCTATAGTTGTGTTGTGTTTAGCTACGCACACGCGTATCTATACCGCCTATTTGGTGTTTATCAAAGTATATATATATTCTAACAAAGTGATAACTATTTCTATGCTTGAAATACACTTAGAAAAAGAAAAAACATACGCTGTTTTTGATTCATCAAGGAGCCTTGACCATAGTTGCCATCTTTCATGAGAAATGATAGAAGGTAACCTTATTTTTCAAGTACTTATTTAATATACCGTATTTCCAATTCTTAGCAAAATCACTTTAAGATGTATTTGATATCAACACCAATAGATATTGAATTTTGTGAAACTTGAAATCAAAATATTAAAACCTGTTTTAAACTTGTTTAACACATCTTTGTTATTTTTATGATTTCTGGGCAACAAATAACCGAATTAATGCCTTCGAATCACAAATGTCTCTTGAATTTCAAATCGTGTCTGTTCGGGAGAAGTGTGTAGTACTCAATATTTTGCATAACAAATCTTGTTTCTTCAGATGGTTCCTAAATGCTCTCGTATTTTTCAACTTTCAGTAACCTTGCATTAGAGGTAAACGTGACATGAATGTAAACTATCATATCAATCTTTTGTAGTAGTTTCAACATCAAACACATAATGGAAATCGGATAAAATGTTGTGAAAGAACGTTTATTTCATTGTTGATTGAATCGAGCTTTACCAAAAAAAAATGTGATATTTTAAATTCAAATAGATTTCTATAAAAAAAGATGTTGAACCCGATGGACTTCTTCTTCTTAACTCCACATTTTTAATCATCATGATCATGTTTATAATAGTTATAAAGCAGATGTCTCTAGATGTTTCTTTTATTTCAACCAGTTTAAGACTCTGAAGATCTGGCTCAAGTTCATTGCATGTTTTGCTGAAATCTAGTTGAAAAAAGTCTTTATATTACCGTGGTGGACGTGACGTTATGTTTTTTTTTAATTAATACCATAAAATACAAATCTTATATAGCCACAGTTAAACATGGCATTCTCTCAACGAAACCCTAACAAATCATATTAGTGATTTGCCTCTCATGTAACTCTCAGCACATCCGCTTGAACTCTGATCTCCCGATTCTCCGTGTCAGCTTTATAAGATCTAAAAGCAATAGAAATTACATCACTTAGGTAAAATATTCATAATTAGTAGGTTTTACACTGCTTCGTACTTTGGTTAAGATTTCCCCAAGAAAGAATACTTATCTAAAGTTTCAATGACAGTATAAATATGATAAATATGCATACAATTAAACCTCGTCCACCTAAGCTATTTTCTACTACGTCGTCACCTAATATATGAAAATGAAATTGACCTGCCACAAATTCACCGTAGAGGGCAAAAGCTTTGTTTCGTGTAAACGCTCACTCTTGGATCATATCAGCTTATGATTAATTCCCAACAGTTAATTGGACACCTTAGTCGTATCTCAGTGCAGCTGTTTTAGCTGATACGCAACCCGGCTCTTGTTTTGAGAGTTAAAATATCCTTATTTGGGCCACAAATATTATCGGCCATAACTGAAAAAATATCGGCCTTTTTTCAGTAGCCTACAGATAAAATAGAGCATGCACATAATAAATTAGTAAATATTGCTACGGTTAAATGAGCACTTCAAAGAAAAGATTCAATAGAACTTGATTGAAGTGGAACTTACAAAAACGTTAATTTGTGTCACACAATTTTACATCCAAATATTTAACAACGCATAACTTTTGTTGTACACTACCGATTGAAATTAAATAAACGGTATCTAAAAGTTCAATTCATGAGGTATAAAATGCAACTTTCACATACTTTTTAACTATCCGTTAAATCTAGCTAGTTAAATATTAAGTGGATAGCTGTTATTTCCCATTACGTACATATATATTATATATATAAATCTCTGCGACCTAGAGATATGTGATGACTCACACCGAAAAGGGGGACTTTGCGACGATCTGCAATCTGAGATATTAGGCTGTGAGGTTGAGAAGTGGTACAATTTTCGTCTGGGGGTAAATTTGAGATTTTGCAATATTATGAATCTCCAAAGTTTTAAAAATCTTCCTACCAAGCCGTTTTCTATAAAATAGCGAAAAACGATAATTTTTAGACAATTTTCTAACACCATGTCAATCTCGTTTTTATAATTTTGTGATCGGAAGAAAAAACATCCATATTAATTAAAGATATGCCTAATTTGCCTTTTTTTTTGTAACTGAATTAAAGATAAGTATCTTGACAATGTCTGTGTCAAATTTGATGATGATTGAGTGCTCCTAAGTACCCGTTGCTAAGGAGATTTTGTGTATAGTTGAATAGTAATCAATAAAATTGATTCTTTCATAAACCTAAACTTTAAAGCCTGTTTTCTCCAATTGCTATTTTTGAAAAGTGATCAACACGCACTTACTAAAATAGCCATATCTTGGGAACGGATTGCTGTATTGGAATGTTTGAAGTACCAAATTACTTGTGAAACTCTAAGCTTTCTCGTGATGCCAAAAACTCAATTTTGATGTCGGAACCAAAGTCCCCCTTTCGGTGTGAGTCATTATACTATTTGACCAATATAAACTATCTAGACGAACACGCTTTTTTCTTGATATCTTGTCTAACAATTACCTTACACAGAAAGAGGACAGCAACAACAATGTCAAGCCAGTGTTTACCTATTCCGTTATCATCCATAGCTATAATTCATGTATGCATTGAATTCCAGGCACTCAATCCTTTCAGCGTCAACAATTGAACTTCACTCTTGCATAATTGACATGTTTTTGTATAGCAACAATTTGACTTCGACAGTATAATTGGTTTGTGCACATTGCTTTGACGGTGTCCAATTCACTAGAGATCTATGTCGCAAGTTTAACAAGATGTGATCAACATAGCAGTGTCAAATAGAAAAACGGTTGGGTTTAAGTGTGCAATTTATAGGTTAATGTTATTATGAAATCAGGATGTTTTGAATTAATAAGACTTGTTTTAAAGTAAAAAAGCTGAACCATCTGCACAGAAACAAATGATTGTATGAATAATGTTATTGTGATTATCTAAAGATATTGGAATTTGACTTGTAATAGTGAGATACCGTACTTCTAAAGTGATACCTAATTGATGTCTCAGACGAAACGATACTCAATTACTAGGAGATGTCATATTGCACATTTAGTCATATTTGACTTTTGTAAATGCGAATTAAAGTAAAATGTTATCACAGGAGGTCTCACTTGTGGCTTGTATCAAAGTGGGTCAAATTAATAATAACACTTTAAATTATTACTTGATAGCAAGCAAGTTTGAAACTGGAGATGACAACTTCCTTTTTCAAACATTACATTTCAACGTGAATTACACCACTGATAAAAAGTATTTTATTACTTTTTTCTTAATTGTTTGTCTGTTTGTTTATTTTGATTTGTTTTGTTCCTTGAAGAAGTACAAATTCAACCACCAGACCCCATCTCTTACATTATAAACGCAATTAAAGGAATTTACATGTTTTATCCTATTCCTTTTTCTTATTTACATTTGTATACAAGTTATTTTCCAAAGAAAAATAAAATACACTTATGAAAACTTATGCTTATTTACATTTGCATACAATTTACTTACTATGTATGGAGAAGTAAAATGCGCTTATGAAAAAATTAACCTTTGACAAACTTGCCACCTTTCACAAAAGATGTTTATAGATACCTAATGAAATTTTCAAGTATTTAATGCATTTTTAATTCTTGGAAAGATAAAACCAAGACGATGTATTTGATCAGAACAGATGCAGAATTTTATGAAAATTTTCTAAAGGTTAATAACTGAATTAAACATGTTCCACACAGTATTGTTCTATATTTTTTTTTTAAATTTCTGGGCACCACATCACCAGATTTATAGAGAATTCGAATCACGAACATCTTCTGAATTTCAATGCGTGTTTATTCTCTCAAAAGAAGGGTACAGTGCTCCATATTTTGCGTGACAAATCTTGGAGAATGCACTTGTTATATTCTACTTTTCAGTAACCTTGCATTAGAGGCAAACGTGATATGAATACAAACTACCATATCAATCTTCTGTAGAAGTTCTCATCATCGAGTATAAAATGGGGATTGGGTATAATGTGATGAAAAACGTATAGTTCAATATTGACGGAATCGAAGTTTATACATTAAAAACATTCTACCTCTTTGCATCATATATTTGGTTCTATTAAAGTTAAGTACTTGAAAATTGACACAGATATAGCTAAAGTATGTCAGCTATACATGTTCTGTAGGTGGCCAGAAAATCAGAGTATTTATGAAAATTACAGTGTTTCTATATATCAGAATCAGTGAAAATATCTAATGGCATTGCACCTGATATAATATGTGCAGCTAATGTACGAAAAACCAAATTTGAAATGAAAATGTACCTAACAGTCCAAAAAGTCTTTTCTTACTGATAAAGTAAATTTGGTCATCATCATCATCGTTTTACATCTAAATTATCAAAAAAGGGGAAATGAGTGTGAAATTAGTGTCACTGAATGAAAAGTGCATTGGGATGTGGAGGGGTAAGATTTACGACTGGAGAAAGGGGCAAAAGGGTCACTCCCCTTCTTTTACCTTCTTTCTTTTCTTCTTTTTTTCTCCCTTTCCCTTCTTTTTCCTTCTTTCTTTTTTTCTCCCTTTTCCTTTTTTCCTTCTTTCCCTACCCTTTATTTTCCCACCTGGGTAGGCGAAATTTCCCCTTGAGAGCCTTCAGGAACTCCCCCCCGGTTGTATCGCCAGTGAATTAATTTGAATTGTTTTTAAATTTATACACTCTTGCGTCACTTCAGTTTGTGATAAATTCCCAACAAGTGTGCAACAAGACACCTTAGTCGTATATCAATGCAGGTGTATTGACTGATATGCATTCGGGCTATTCTTTTAACAGTTTGCACTTTCTTTATTATATTAATATGAAACAGATATAGGTAATTCAGC
>JXSR01S030791.1:56164-69256 GCA_000969725.1 Ophiothrix spiculata
TTACTTATCGGTTGCCGAGTTACAAGGCATACAATATTTCAGAAAATGAGGGGTTAACTGTGCCCTTAACAAGCGATGGCGATTTGCAAAGAATGGTCAATTAAAAAAAATTACCTCTGAATTGAATTCCTGTACATCGATCAATTACACAAAGAGTACCATCATTAGTACCAAACGAGTACAGGGCCAGTGGTTACTATCATTCAGTATCGAGCAGGTCAATAATGCGATTGTGTGCCATTAAGTTGAAATTGAACAGTCCGCGCTGCGGAGCGAATCCTACTCGCCGTGGTATTTCATGGTGTTTGTTGTTGTACCCTGCAGTGTCTCGTCCAGGAATTTGCAAGAATTGAATTCAGAGGTAATTTTTTAAAAACTGTTCTTCTCAAATCGGTGACGCTTGTTGGCGGATGTGATACATTCTGACTTCAAATCGACCAGACTTGGTTGGTGTGCCAAAAATTATTCAAAAGAAGAAGTTAAATTCATCTGCAAGCTGGTAAAAATCAAGGGTAGGAACTTTTGAAGTGGAGTTTTTATAAGTAATATAACTTTCCAAGAATTTAATTGGTTCTGGAGCCCTTTTGAAATAAATTATTTGTAAAGACAATGATCAAAATCTTCACACCAGTCACTTGGCTGTCGTGCCCATATCATATCATTGCCTCAATGCATGTACACAGCTGATTCATGTTGCAACACACTGTATTTCAATATGTTAATTACCATAACACATGAACCCTTGGCCCTACATGGATCAAACTTAACAATTCTTAATTATTTTACACATGTGGTCATCCTTTTTGAGGTGAGGCCCGTTTGCGTTTCATCTCATTCACTTCATCCATACCTAACTCCTTCCTGGTAATCGTTGATTAGAGTTAATTAATACCTTTATTTGGCTAATATTTTCAATTGATTTTATAGTCTAATACATTATCTTCAAAATCATACCAAATTTAAAACATTTCATACGATTATTGAAAAGTTGTGACAACATTTGATGCACAATGTACGTATCTCATCCACACCAACCACATTTATGCCTGTTTTCATGTCTGGCTAAATGAGCTTATTGACTAATACTTATTAACAGCGTTAATAATCAATTTTATTCGTGTTAATTCCAACTTGTTTTTGATAAACAATAACTAGCCTTTGAAATCATATAAGATTTGTGACACTTCAATGGTTTTTTAAGGAGATATGGCAGAACAATTCATGCACAATTTTCATGATGCCTCAACCTCACCCAACTCCACCCTGGCTAAGTAGCTTTAACGGGTCATTAAGCTTAATTAATCACTTCATTTGGGTTCTATTCTTGATTTCTTGAAAGTCAAATAAATTGTCTTTAAAAGCATACCAAAATTATGACATTTCATTTGATTGATAAAATGATATAACAAAAATTGATGCATAAATCACTCTCCATGTAACAAATCCACCATTTATGGGTGACCACATTAAAAAGAATGACCATGTATGTTTTAATTACAAATACAACTTACTAAGAAAAAAAACCCTGCAAATACTTACGCTAAAACACCATCATCTTTTTTAAGTGCTGAATCCAAGGCCTTTAAGATTTCAGCAGCATTTACTGGAAGAAAAATCATAAACAAGCATAATAAATACTCTTATTATCCAATAAATTGAAGTACAGTGTAAAAGTCTCATGAATATGTAAAATTGGCCATTGAATGTATTGTAACTTCTTGACAATGTCTTTAATTGGAACTAGATCTAGTACTGCCACATTTTGCGACTTACAGGCTAGAAACCTTTTAATCTGAATGGAACTTTCAAGACTGCCTTTAAAAAGCTTACTTGGTTCACGAGTTTGTGATTCCTATGTGCCCCATACAAACATGAATGTGTTCAATCACATGCGGTCATATTTAAGGATGCAAACATCAGCCAAATCAAATTTTGAGTTTCCTAACAAAGCTTTTTTAAAGCTCAAAATAGAAAATAAACTTCTTCCAATTTTTTTTTCATTTTACTTACATTGAAGGCCTAAGGTGGTGAGTGCTGATACTGCATAGAAAATGGTAGCTACATCAGTACTGTCATTGATGGCTGAGCTCAGCAACTGTTTGGCATTGCTAACCTGCACCTAGAACAAAAATAAAAAACAAGACCAATGAATGATCTATTTTGTGATCCAACTTAAATGTTTCAACTCACTAATCGTTTCCACATCTATTTGAAACATTAATTAATGTGCTTTGCACCAATCCTTCAAATGTTAAAATTTTCCTGCATGAATAGAATAGAATACAACAAGACGCTGTAAGTTCATTTTGGAAAAAACATTTACAAATATCCAGATTAATATATCAGTTATAATTAATAATAATTTGTTTCTCAAAGAGTAATTGTTAAAAGTTATAAATCTTTCTATGCAAAATATCAAACAATCATTTGTTATAATTTCTCAACACTGTTACAATGGAAAAGTTGCCCTTCTTACAAAAATTATACTCTTTTGATTCTATTATATTCAGTTGTATGAAAACAATTTACAAGAATCTAACTGAATTCTCATGAATTTATTGGCCAGCGTTGAGTGACTAGCATTCTTTAGACCTACAAGCTGTTGTTGTGATTTTCTGTAATGAGCTACATATTGAATTACTGAGGGATGTACAATTATGCCTCCATAAACCTTATATTCCCATTGTAGTAAAAATAAGGCCTATTATATTGCCTACCTATTGTATGTGTACTATCAAATCACCTGAACTTTAAGCACTTACCTGGCATTTGCCCAAAGCCTTAGCTGCTGTTGTTGCATGGTAGACACTCTGGACATTGCTGGTGTCTAACTTGGCTTTCAAGAAGCTGCATGCCTCCTGCAAAAAGAAAAGGACATGTACAAACAAAGAAAAATAGATCACTATCTTGTTTAATTAATGTCTGGAAGATTCAAAGACAAAGCAGGGCAATAGATGCATGTGCAATTCTAGTCCAAGCTACAAGCAGTGGAACCTTGTTTTTTTACATGTATACAATGTTTTTTGACCGATTCTAGTCAATTTGAGGGTGCTGATTCCAAATCCGGCGAGTGTCAAAAATCTACCCTATTTAGGGTTTTCAGGAAATGTAAAAATTCGAAACGGCCGCCATTACAGAGGATCAAATTTCAAAGTTGGTCAAATCTTGTTCAAATCATGCCAATTTGAAGCAATCAAACTCATTCATGTACTTACCAGGCATAAGAACACATGTATGCACAACAAAACCTGAAATAAAGTGATGACAAAAGAGCAAAAATAGGCCGAAACTGAAAGAAATTGTGGATTTTTGAATAGAACCCCACCCCCTGAATTCAGGTTTAAACCTGAACATTCTCATGCCCGACTTACTTGAGCATTAGGGATGTTAGCGCTGAAAAGCTTCAGTCCCAAGATGGAATAGTGAGCATTGGCCAGGTCTGTGAATGGCTGAGCCTGCTCAAATACTGCCCTCAACTTGGCTTGGTCATCAATGGATAATACTGATAATGGCGTCAATGCTTGACCCACAACACCGCACACAAGCACCAGCAGCAGAGTTACACCTGTATGTCGAAAAATAAATAAATTAATAAATACTATCAAGCGTTTCACCCGACGAGCCAGTATACCGGCTAATGTGTACATGTACCATATACCGAAGAGCTTGTTTTTCAGCTTTTAGGTCACGTTTTATCTTTTAGTACCAACCAGATTTACCAGAACCAACAGGCAATATCAAAATATTACAAATATTCTTTTGCCTAGAATTAACTATGAAAACAATATAATACATAAATAATCGATGGATTATCAATAATACCCTAATGTTGACAATTTATTGTCTAAAGTTGTATCTTTGAGAATCGGAATTGGCCGATTTGAAAATTCTAAGATCGGAATCGGCCGATTCCGATAGTGGGCAGATCGGTCAGACACTACTGTATTTGATGAAAAGGGGATGAATTACCCCTTTAAAGGTGCAGTTTCTGATGTGATGAAAACCTGACCTTAAAAAACCTGAAAATCAGCTTTAAATGTACATTTGGATGATTTGCCGATTGACAACGATTGTTTACGTTAGTTGAAGGCCAGGAACTTGGGCTATTATGAAAAATAAGATGGCCTCGTGCACAGATTTGTTAGACAACTTTAGCCATAATTTACTTGTTTACTCTACGCGGATTTTGCAAAAATCATTTCGGGACAAGCATTAAATATATTGCACTTTATTCTAAGATTTTACACACATATACAATATTGTTAAAGATACCGATCTTTGTATTGGTAAATTTCCTGTTCAGCCCGTACTTTTGGCTAACAAATTTGCCTAATTAAAGTTGGAGTCTCAATTCTTCAGATGATATTTAACAAACATCCAGAGGGTAGAGCGGGCCCTTGGACCCCCCGCCGTGGGGGCGAAGGCTACGCTTTGCATGGACTCCTTTTTCGGGGTTTCAAAAGTTGATTTAGGAACATGAAGATGACAAAATTTGCAACAAAATGGTGATTCAAACAACAGCTACAACTTAAGGTTTCAGACTCAGCACTCAAAAGTTTTATGTAACAAAAAGAAGATTTTGCAAAATTGCCAAAAAATGTTTGTTCACTTGTGACGTACATCACAACTAAGAAAGTAACACGTTCAGTAAAAGTTTTGATATTATATTAGGAACAATATTCCAACGCATCGGTAAACATATAACGACAATGCAAATTTTGATAGTCAAATTTACCAATCACTATTAATAACCTGCGTGATAGCGCGATCCAATCTAAGATTATTTCTTTTTTATGCAAGCAACTGTGCTGTCATTATCAGGTAACAATGACTTCTGATAATGACCCGCGTCTGTGATGTCATTTAATAGCTAGCAAGCGCTTAATGCACTTTCTCATTAAACGCTAATCAAGCACGCGTATGCACCCCACACATGCGTGTTTATCATATTATGCGATGATCGTCATACCTGGACTGATCAAAATTCTCTTAAATAGGGATAACCTTTAAGCAAGAAAGTTTAATAAAGTATTTCTTCATAAAATTGTACATAAAAGGCATTAAATGTCAAAAGAACGGTTATTAATGACAATAATAACTTTGCAACATCTATTTTTCGGTCATTGTTTGAATTCTTTGGTGATTGTTTTAGACCTCGGTATTTTTCTTTGGGTGCTGCGCTCCCTCAGCAGAAAAATACCTGGATCTAAAACGATCACCTTAGAATTCACACAATGACCTCAAAAAATATGGTGCGCAGTTATTATTGTCTAAATATTGGTAAATTCTCTGATCTGCCAACACTGACACACACAATGTCAATGATAAACAAATTAAAGCAATGAAAGGCCCCCTGTCACCCATTTGGTTGGTTTTGGGTAGATATGAATACCCTTCAAAAGATTTGACTCAAAGTTGCTTACTTTTTCTGTTATGGCCATTTGTTGAATTAAATTTGGAATCCCAAATTTAATTCCACATGTGTTACGTTTACGTAGATTGACTCAGCAGGATCCATTAAAATGAACGTAGTGCTAAGTTGGTGACAGGTGCTCAAGCGGGGGACGTAGATAGCGCCTCCACAGTACAGTATATATGTTAGTATAGGATAGCTAGGTAAACAAAAAAAATAAAAGTTTTTTTGATAAAGAAATATATTTCATTTTGAAGAGCTAATTGAAAGAAATCTATCAAGCCATAATTAAGCTCTTTTAGTCTTGTGGTTGCAGAGATACATCAATTTTATTGCTGGAATTTTTTGAGCCCTATAACAATAGAACCAACTGTGCATGAAAAGGGTCCATGAAAAATAAGGCTTTTAGTCAAAATTTAAATGGACCCAAGAAAATACTGTAGATAAGATTATGATTTTTAGTTTTACATACTGAGGGGGATATTTTGCTCAAATCTGGGTCCAAAGTGAGCCACCATTGGCGATGTTTTAAAGAGTAACTATATAGGAGAGCATGCATGAGGTTTTTATCAATTTTTTGGTGGCAAAACAATTTTTTTCACAAAATACATATGAAAACGCTTAAAATTAGATAGTCACATTCCTCCATTTTATGCTGTTTTTCCTTAGGTATGAGAATGGGTAATTGTCCAAAAAGAGGAAAATGCGAATGTAGGTTGCTTCACGACCGGAGTCTTGTGATTCACAGCCGGGGGTCCAGGGGCCCGCTTAAGGGCCCCTGGTGGGGTCAAGGGGCGAAGCCCTGGTGATGGTCAAAGCTGGAGACTTTCTACACTCTCAGAATCCATTTTGAGCCCATTCTAGGGGTTTGAAAACATAATATATCAACATAGAAAAATATGCTTCCTTGCTGAGTTATGGTTTGTTAAAGTTCAGACTTTGCTTTACTTTTACATGTAAGCGGCCATCTTTAAGTTGTTGTATAGTTGTTGTATTTCCATTATTAAATGCCCGATCGACCCCATTTTCAAATATATGATGCACAATTAAAAATTACTAGTTACAAGATTTGTTGACCTCAAATGACCTTTTGACCTTGGATCTGACTGACCTTTGGCTTTAAAAATGAACAGTTAACACCTTATTAAATCATGTAATTGCAAGTGCCGTCATACATTTTTGATTGTACATGTATCATGACAGCAATAAAACTACTGACTTGGGCACAACAGTTAAAGACAGATTTTGGTGACCTTAAGACATCGCTTTTCCAAAATAATGAATTATTTTTCAGATTTCAGAAACGCAGCCCAAATTCCATAACGCGGACGTGTGAAGGGAAACTCAGAATTGAGTTTCATTAGCCTAATGTTCTTGAAATGATCAACTGATAACATAATACGTATATTTCTAGGAGAAGAGGCCATGCGATTGAAATTACGAGCGATCGGGGTTTAAAAACTGATTGGGATTGGATTGACGCAGGTTTGCAACATTTGTACGATTTTTGGAAATCGGGAGACAGTCACACAACGAAAACATACCATTATGCCAGCTATGCATAATTAGCATGAGTCATCGGCATGATCAGCTTTGTACCGACTCAGTAGCTTCCGTGTGACGTAGCATTCATTCATGAAAACTAGATTTTGGTCGCCGAATCTTCCCGACTTCAAGCGAGACATACCTTCTGAAAATTGCATTTATCTTCGGCAAATGTTTATAATAAATATTCATAGTTGTAGTGTGATGTCAGAAAACAATATGGCTGCCGATCTCAGCAAATAAAAAATGCGAAAAAGGTGGATTTTGACCAATTTTCAGCTCACTTTGTGAATGCAAATTTCAGTATTAGTCGACGATATGCACGTTTTAACTAGCCATGGAATTCATAATAAATTTGATACATCGAAAAGTTTATACGAAGTCAGGAAATTAATGACAGTTTGTTGAAACAACTTCAGTCAACATAACTGTGGATGTTGTGAAAGGAGTAATTCAGGACTTTTCGGAGTGGAGAGGTTTTTTATTTCATATTATTTGTAAGTAAAACCACAATTTTTAAAACATCAATTTTTTCAAAATACCGTTGAGTTTATGCTGTGTGTAATCGAAACGTGTGTTTAGTGTGTATCGTAATGGTATTTTGTGCACAAACAGCACGGGTCGGTGAAATTTCACTATCGCGAGTGTTGGCTGGGTAGGTCATGAATTCATATTAATTAGGGACCGATCACCTGAAGCATTTTTGCGATTACAATTGATTGGCCTTTTCCAGTAATGACATGGTGGATGGAAAATAATTTATGCACAATCGTAATATGATAAATAAAAAGAAACGTTTCTATGCGAGTCAATTACAGGAACTTCTTTTAGAAACATTGTTTAGAGCTGCACACGACTAGTATGAGAATCATATTGGGCTTACCCTCCAAATGTCTCACCGCATTTGCATTGATCTCGGAGGGGTCAGGTTTAATTGACCCCCAAATTCGCGTAAATCAACTGATCCGCGGAACTTTCTCATGCCTGTTTCCTATAAACTATTTGATCAAAATCTTGCCAAAATCTTAGTATTGCTTTAATGAAAGACATTCTCACACTAGTAACCCTAAACGTCTGAATAAGGACAAATGGTCTTAATAAAGGAAAAGTATTATTCCCACACATTTTCAGCCTGTTATTCAGACACTCAATAAGATATTTGTTTAGACAAAACCACCCAATTGAGTGCTTTTAACATGGTTTGAAAAGCCATCATCATAAGTGGAAAACACTAATCCCATTAATCCACTTCAATGATGATCAGTTAAATTAGCATATTGTGTTTTCAAGTAGATTGGTACAATTGTGCATTGTGCTTAATTGATCAAGTTGATGATGATATCAATAAAAATATTGATCAGGTTTCTGGGTGTATTTCTGGGTGGCAAAACACTTCAAAAAGTGTCTTAATTAGGAACTGAAAATGAGTTAAACCTTATTCAGACCATTTGTCCTTCTTCAGACGTTCAGGGTTACTAGTGTCATGATTGTCAATTGAATTATGCATCTTCCTAAAAGCAAGTCAGTGGCTAAATTCATGTTTTTTATAATTTTTCCTGATGGTTTTCAAGTTAAACTCACGAGCATGACGAGCAGAGCAGTTCTAGAGATGTGTTAGGACCAACGACATAAAAGGATAGTTCAAAATACACCCCAAATACAAAAAATACTTTAAAAAAACAATACAAAAATACCAATGTTTTTGCTTTAAAAAAATTAGAAAAATACAAGTTATACATGTTACAATTAATAGTTACAAGATTAAAGAGAGAAAACCTTCTCAAAATCGCGTAAACACAGCACGCACTGTCTTTTGAGGTGTAGTGAGAGTGATTACTCGCCATCACTCTCCTTAACTGAAGCTGAGGAGAGCTATTTATCACTTACCCACCATTGGCATTTTTTTTGCAAGGCAGAATATGAAAGATACAATTCCTTGCAAATTATGTCAAATTACTCTCCAACAGCTCTAAAAATCTGGAGGAGAGTGATTTGCAGCTCGCCTAGCATTTTTCAAAAGACAGACCCTGAAACAGACCCTAATTTTAGGGTTTGTTTTTCAAT
The DNA here is from genome assembly GCA_000969725.1 of Ophiothrix spiculata. Classification (NCBI taxonomy): domain Eukaryota; kingdom Metazoa; phylum Echinodermata; class Ophiuroidea; order Amphilepidida; family Ophiotrichidae; genus Ophiothrix; species Ophiothrix spiculata. The sequence goes on from JXSR01S030791.1 coordinate 65,187, forward strand.
TATGGGATTGCGGGTCGCTGAAGTCTAATTATTTATTATTGACCCCCAAACCTCAGCCTGGAACACACGGCCGCCAAGGCGGTGGGTCGGCTAATTTTCTGATTATTTTGATAATTTTCTTAGCATTTGCTTGCAGTAATGATTTAGATATTCCAATAAAAATATACAATACTTATACTTATTAACATATGTTATTATTTAATGAAATAAACAGTAAATTAGAGGGGAGCATGGCCGAGTGGTTAGAGCGTTGGACTCGTAATCACATTAACTGCATCTGTCGTAGACTTACTGGGCTCCATTGAACAATGGTTAATTTTGCAAATTTTTTGAAGTCTCATTCTGAACAACTCGCATCAAGAAAAATGTAAGAAATTTGCTCTTGCACACCTAAGTGAGTTGCTTAAGCCATAGGCCATGGTAGTCAAGGAGTTTACCAAACATAAACTTGTGAAAATTCATGATCTTTTTTATGTAAACAATCACTTAAAATTAACAAATGCATGATCAAAGTACACATTTTGATTTTTTCAATCAACAAACACTCATGTAGATACTCATTTAAAATATTATTAACAACAATACATGACTGATCCAACAAAAAGGGATGGCAAATAGCAAAAAAGTCATGGGCTAATTTTAGCGCATGAGAATGCATTGGTTGTATAGGAAGAACTGTCAAACCGTAATGGCTGCCGTGAACGTCTAATCTGTCGTGGGGTCGGGCCCCGGTTCCGGCACGTCTCCTTCTAAGCAAGAAACTTTACTCTACTTAATTCGTGCTTCGGAGGGCACGTAAAGCCGTCGGTCCCATCTGAAGTGTTCCTGACACACTGTCAGATGTAAAAGAACGTCACAGGCTGCTAGGCTACAGCCGTTCGAAATAATGCACTAATCATTTGAAATCCCGGCCCCTGGGTACCCGGGAATGGCCATGACTTGCACGTAAAATGTAGCTTCAAAAATGACACTTCCTGGTCAAATCACGGTCAAGTCCGGGCACAAATTTTGTGTCAACCCCCACCCAAGTCCCAGCCTTAGCCTGCCGGGAATTGCGATGCAACCCTGGGTCTTTCGCAGTACAATCCCCGCCCTGGCCCTGTTTAAGTAACACGGAAACGGCAAATTTATGTTAATTGATGAAACGAAATTTTGAAAGTTAATCGTGGTATTGTTTGGTGTACGACGTCCGTCGATTCCCGCTATGACGAACGATCGTGGCGATGATATGCGTCGCCACGATCATAACAAAGCCCGGTCAATATGGGTATAAAGCCCAGCACCAATATCCCGGCTGTTTTGATCGGTGTTGCAATTCTCTAACAAATCCTGGCACAAACAACTTACAAATCCGACCCACCCGGGAACAAAAAATCAGTAAAATCCAGCTAAGTGCATGACAAATCACGGCCATTCCCGGGTACCCAGGGCCAGGTCAGGGATTTCAAATGATTAGTGCATAACGAGTAGGGGAACCTTCCCCGGCAACCGTGACCGTATAGGCGTATGTCAAAATACGTCATCAACTCTAGGACCAGAGACAGAGTATCGGCATTTACGTCCAAAAATATGGATCCTGCTGATTATCAACGTAGAAGTAGAAGACGTATAACATGTATAATAATGTAATATTTTTGATTGTTTTTATTATGACTTCGCCCGTCTTCGGTGATTCGCCGGGAGGTCAGACTTGATCGCAAAACACGATCTGATTCACTGCGATTGATAATCTTGTTCATACAGATCGCGCGGGGAACTATACTGATTCTGTTGCACCTATACCGTACGCCAAACAACTGACCCATAATAATGACCCTGATGATTACATCACCAATATAGCCTTGAATGTTATAGCTTAATCCACTAATTTGAAGGGGTGATTTTAATTAGGTGGACCTTGCAGCGCCTGTTTTCAATCCGTGGCTGGATTAGTCAAACACCTATGAAATAATGGTATCGCCAAACGACGTCACATTAATATTAATAAGATCCATATTGCGATATGCAACGTGACAATGTTTTGATTACATCGTTTGATTACCGGGAACGCATTTGTGAACAAGAAAAATCACATGCAGATATCACCTTTAGTGGAAATAAATGACCAAAATGAATAGTGAGTTTGCTTGACATAAATTATATATAGTAATCAAGCCAATTTGTTTGGAGTCATATTGTCACATGTAGCCGTAAGGTGCGTTACAAATTCGGGAACGCTAGCACTAATTTTAGGTATAGGCTTCCGAATTCGGCATGAGTGCCTCATATAGTATATAATGAGGCACGAGTTGAGTGCAAGGTCAGACTATCCTTTTATGTCGTATCATGTGTTCTTTTATCATAATTTATAGGCTTTTCTCATTACACGCAATAGTACAATGCAATGAGTGGAAAAGTGATTAAGCTTACAACATGATCGATCAGTGATATGCACACGTGGCACATTCACACTGGGTACGCCTTCTCAACGATTGTACTTCTTGACTTTAGGCCTGAGTTTACAGAGCTCATACACAGAGACTGAGTTAAGACATAACATTAAAACAGCACACAGTTTAAAACAAGAGATAAATATACATATTTATGCCATTAAAACAACATTTAAACCCTTCACCATTGCAGGAATCAAGTTATTTTTCTCCACCAATTACCTTTCGCCATGTTGAAAATGAAAGCCACGAAACGAAAGGAAGTGAGGGGTCAGGGTTGAAAAAAGGTCAATGTGAAATTGTAAACAAGAAAATCCTGTAAAACACTCCAGACTGGTCACTGCTGGTGGTCTTTGATATCCGGAATCTTAGCTCAATTTCATTTTTGTGTTATCATAGACAGCTTTACAGGTAAACAGTTTTATATTAATGGTTATTATAAATGTCCATTTCATGTACATGTACACAAAATACTAATTAAACAGAAATTTGAGTCCAAATTTGATGGGTATTTTAGGTTGAATTTGACAGAATCAAATGTAAATTGGAGGTGGCCAAATTTGCCTAACTACATCTGTGCAATCACCAATGTCATGATGTGTGCTGTGGCCATTTTGACGTGATTGAGATACAGGACTTGACCGTATTTTAGCCAGTTGTGGCGTATTGGCAATGTTTTTGTTTGTTGTGGAATACAATGTCATTGAATATGATGATATGCCTGCTCGTTTTGTCCCACATGGGATTGTTGGGCAGTATTGAAGAAGAAGAAGTTTGCATAAACTTGCAGTGTAAGATTCTGTTCGTTTTTGGTTGATCTTATTTAAAGTATGGATTATTTAGATGATCAGCAAGTACCTCATTCTTGTCAAAACGTTTTCTGCACCCTCAAATTGTTTTGACCATTTTCCAATTTCTTGAAATCATGACTTTTAACTTGGCACATGTTAATCTCGGTTCTCTCAGACTCAGGTACATCGGAAGGCCTGTGTTGAGGCTATATAGCCAGTCGGGCAGGTAACTCTCCAAATAAATTTACCAGCCTGACAAATTTGAAGAAAGTTAACTGCCGAATTCTAAATCTCTATTAATCAAAATTTACTACAAATAAAATGGCACAAATTTTAGCATTTTCTCTCAAAAAATCTAAAACATTTGTGTGATTTTCCTTTTCTGATCTAATTTGGCTCGGTGCATTTTATATTTCCACTGCTGCCACCCATTAAATTGCAATTTAATGGCCCAAAACAAACTGACTGACTGCAGACATGGTTGGATATAAAGACTCTCAAAAAAGTATCGCCTCACCTCGAACAAATGGCGTCTATGCCAATACGGAATTCGCAAATGTAGATTGAAGATTGTGTGCACAAGCGTTTGAGTTTCAGTTTTCATTTGACACCCTATTTCTGACAACTGACTGAGAAACACCGATGTTATGAACTTTTAAAACCCTCGAGGTTGTTTTTTAAAAGTTGCAAATTTCATTTTTCGCACCGTACAAACCAGTAACGCAATAAAAGCATCAATATGAGAGGTAAGTGAGTTTGGTCAATTAAACACGCAGTCTTTCAAAACCATGCGTCGTTGGTGTCTAAGAATCATCCATCCAGATATTATTTTTATTAATAATATGAACCA
>JXSR01S030791.1:89571-101035 GCA_000969725.1 Ophiothrix spiculata
CTTAATCTTCCAATTTTAAGAATTCAGAGCACAATGCCACTTATCACTAGTGCTGTCACAATCCTTTCACTTCAACTAGTATGGCAACTGGCAAACGAGCATGTCATTTGTTCCTTTGGAATGTTTCCCATCGCAGCCACTCAATATTGCTTGATTTTCACATTTTAAATCATGTCAAATTAAATTGCTTTAAAGGGGATTGGACAAGTTCAGCATCATCCAAAAATTTTCCCCAAGCATTTCAAGATTTTTGCATCATTTGAAGTATTAGCGGTAATAATGACAGCATGCCAAGTTTCATTGTCAAATTCAAACCCTATATATAAAAATATTTAGATATTCTCTTATTTCTAATTGTCGTTGTCGACAACAATAAATACTGCCCTCTATAGTTGAATTTTGAAAAATTGCCTTCTCAGAAGATCTAATGCAAACTTCTTTTGATTTATCTGCAATCTCTATGTGAAATGAATGTTTTATAAACAAATCTTTGGCAGTTTCTTGATATATAGCATCAATAAATACATTTAGAGAATAGCCTCATACCCAAGATCAATAAACAAAACAAAATTCATATTTTTTGACTTTACTGAAGGTTTTGATCAAAATTTTTCCGATATTTGGTAATTGACTGTTATTTTCTAGCATATTATTAAATCATCCATAAATAAAATTTCAAAATTTTGTCCAATGCCCCTTAAAAATTGGTGGCAGAGTCTCATTAATTAATTTCTTGATTTTATCCCAAATTTCAAACTTCAATTAAAACCAATTTTTGAACGGCAAGACATTTCTTGTAACCAATGTGATGCTTCAACACCCATGCAGATGATACACATAAAATATCACTTCTTTTTTAAATCACCGTCATAGAAAATCTACATATTTATCTTACCATCTCCATCTTGTTCAGTGGCTGCTCTGTATCTGTGCATACGTAAGACATGCTCTGAAATCTTGCGGTCATGATCTGGGTCCATCTGTAATAAATCACCAGGTCATACCAATATAAGTCAAGGAATTATTGGTTTTAAACATTTAAATACATATCACTATACACAGTGAGGTTTGAAACTCGCCTTTTCTATTTTTACCCCATAACTTTCTTCAAGATGCCCTTTATACTAATAACAATTCTCCTAACCCACCCTTTCTGGAAACTTCATTAACTGTTTCATTCTGATGGGAGAATTAAATTTATCCCAAATAAATGGCAACAAAATCATCTTACCACTATTTTTTGTTTCTGATATGCTCATTCTCAGCATAATTTCAATTTTTAGCCACTGGGTAAGCAACCCCCATCCTTTTCATTTCAACCCAACTCTTTTTACCAATTCTTAATGTTTTTTGTTTCTAATTTTGAAATAGGTATGATCAATCACGCAACTTACAGTATCAAGAACAATGAAGATGACATCAAAACGTGACAGCAATGAGTCCTGCAAGCCGATGTTCTCCATGGGTGATTTGTATTCATCATACTGTCAAAGAAAAAAAAGGCATCTTACTAATAATTCATTTCAAACAAAGTTTAATTGTATTTGCTTTTAATAAAAATCCATTAACTCTTGAATCTGAACGTAACCTTGCTTAATCAACTTGTGATACTTCAGTCATTCACAACAACCTAAACCTACACATGTGCAATAAAAAATGATAACAAGATGACAATATGCAACTAGATTAATGATTCTGATAAGTAAAATGGTACAAGGGTTCAAAATAACAAAGCTACATATTCCTCTAAATTGAAATAGGTCTATTTTGGCAGCTAGATGGTATCTGCTTTTCCAGGAAAATTAATTCATTTTTGGTGTGTAAGAAATGATAAAAATATAAAGAAAAAAACTTATAAATTCAAAACTCCAAACTATGACCCTGTGTTATTCAAATATTCAAGTCTTTGATCAAGATTTTGAGTCTCCTTTAAAACAGAGGAACAGATTTTGGTGCTAATTCCTCAAATCTAAAATAGACTTTTCTGTCATGCCCGTATCATTAGTGCAAATGGCGTAGACATTTTAAATTTTGGCACATTGATTGATTGATTGATTGAATTTATTCAGCATATTATCATCACATATAAATTTGACACAACAATAAATTATTTAAAAAATACATATAATATTAACATAAAAATGAAATAATATGCTAGGATGACCCTTTAAGTTTTAAAAACTTATTTCCAAAGGGGTCCTTAGAAAAATATACATAATTATAATTATATGCTACAATTGCACAAAAACTTCATACTACATTTAACAACATTAATATACAGTTATACATCCATATTATTTAAAAGGTAGCCTTTTACATCAAGTTTAAAAACTGATTTCTGGGAGATACTTTTAATAGCATCCGGAAGCCCATTCCAATCCTTTATGGCATTGTAAAAGTAAGATGAGTTGCTATGTGTATTGCTTTTCGGAACATGAAAATTGCACCTGCTTCCTCTTGTGTTATGCTTATGTACAGTGGATACCCTTGTAAAATTTTGTTTCATGTAATCTGGACACACATCGTTAAAAATATTAAAAATGTGATTTAAACGAAGTTGCTGAGCTCTTGTACTAATGTTTAGAAGACCTAGGTCCTCAAAATCAGAATGGCTGATGTGGTATCTGAAACCTTCTTTAAGAATGAACCTGATGATTTTGTTTTGGGCACATTGCAATTTGGTTGCATAGTATTTTGAAATGCCACCATACCACGAAGATATTGAATAATCAAAAAGACACAATACAAGAGCTGAGCAAATTGTTTTCTTAACGTTTGTGTTAAAATAATTGGCCTGTCTGTAGAGAAATCTCAATCGGGAATGAACCTTTTTCAAAATGTTAAGAACAATTTGTTCCCCGTCCATATATTGGTTCAATTCCAGACCAAGATAAACTACAGACTGCTTTGACTTGATAATCTGGCCACTACTTAAAACATTGGAAAAATCATGGTAATTAGTGAGCTTTCGTTTTGATCCATTGGGCTTTGAAAATGTGTGAAAAAGATGTTTTATCGTCCTATTTTAGATCATTTAGTATGAAAGTGATGTAAGATTGGCAAATGTGTACTTACTCGACCATAAACAGGATTAGCAGCAGCAAGAACACTGCACCTGGCATTGAGTTTAGCGTGGATACCAGCCTTGGCGATGGTGACACGACCCTGTTCCATGACCTCATGTATAGCTGTACGATCTTGGTCACTCATCTGAAAAGGTAGAGGTAGGTAAAATCTTGAAATATGCCCTTTAAAAGCGACAATTAAGGGGGTGCCAGCTCGGACTGGAATCAGTCTGTCATGGCAATCAAAACACAAGGCGTTAAACATAGCCCCTCATCCACGTCAATCAAACGACTATCGGAGTTCAGTACGTCATAAACCAAAGCCATAAACATTGATTGATCAATCCGGGTCTCCGTTTTAAATCCAATTTAGATGATGATCATGATCGATTTATTTTATGGTAGGTACAGTTTGTATTGTCAATTGGATGATAATGAGAGGATTTTGTATACAGTCAAATTGTATTTTTTTATTTTTTATTTTGTAAAACATTAAAGTAAAACATTTATGATGATTTATTGGATGTAGGCCCTACGATCGCATAGTTTTAAATAATGTCATTTTTGTTTTCGAAATTAATTTATAGGGGCTACTTTATGAACAAAATTAATACATTTTAATGGAAATATATACTTTAAAGTGTTTGATGATCATTAATTCCAAACACTTTCTTCAAGAAAGGAGTAAATGAATTTTGAGATAACAGGGCCTCTCTAATTTGGAAAGTGTCAATAAACTTTTTTTTTTTGTATTTGGATTTTACATAGAAATAATACATTTTGGAAAAATGATAAATAATAAGGACCTCCCTCACAATAGTTTTAAAAAGTTCAGACATAAAACACATAATTAACTTAATTCGGTTTGACGAGCGGCGAGCCTAAGGCCAAGTTAAAAAATAAAACCTTTTTCTTGTCCGGGTTTTTGAAAGAAAAGGAGGAAGAGGAAGGGCTACTTTTTATATCTTTTTTTATTTTAATGCCAATGCAAAATCGTCCATTAATCAAGTAAATGTCAAAAAGCAAACAAAGTCAAAACAAAACATAAAAAAACTAACAAATCACAAATAAAAATATAGGGAAAGTGACAAGGATCCTTATTAAAGTTTATACCGGAACTTAAAATAAGAACATTTGAGAAGAGAAGAGAAGCAAATCTGAAGGAATCACAAACTACACTGACGGATTTGCTTATTATTACTCTCTCAGTTTTCCAACAATCTATTGGTCAATGTCATGAAGCGACATTTAGTGTCGCGCGTGGTGTGAGAGGTCGCAATCATTAATCGATTGGTATCGGTTGAAACGATCAATAGGGAATTACTCAGTTGGATAAATCGTTTGATTGGCATAATTATAACAAAGGGTAGCGGTCGGATGAGGGGCTACGTTTAACGCCTTGTATCAAAACTTCATGGAAATGATTGAGACAAAAAGTGTAATTAATGTCAACCTTATCATGCAGTTGTTTTTAGCCTATAATTCAGTCCTGGTCATTTTAGTTACAATGATTAAAATGCTAGCTGTTGATTGAAGGCAGCTGTTTTTACAGCATCTAAGCAAACCCTATTCTGACTCTCATGGAGAAGAGTTTTAATTCACTGGGAAATCAATAAATAGATGTCTATCCAGACAATCTATTAAGATGTGGTTGTTTACCACTGTGACATATATGATAAAGTAACTCCGCTTTAAATGATGGTCCTAAAGTCTGGCTGAAAAAGGAGGGTTGTACATGTCAAATCCATTTTGCTACCGAAACTGCCAGGAGAAACAAGGCATCAGATGTTGATGATGAATATGGAAACAATGGCTTTGGCCATTTAGCATTTTGAAATAGGGTGTCCAATATGGTTTTGAAATGGCCGATTTCATAAAACATGGTGTTCATTTCCTATTCAACCCGATATAAAAATAATTATCGGGTGTCCAATTTGAAATCAGGGTGTCCAAAATAATAGCTGGACACCCCACTTGCTAACATTTTTGGCAATGGTCCAGATATCAGAAGACAATAACATAAGACCAAGCAACCGATTTCATGAAACCACATCATTTTCATTTAAAGCAAGTTTACCAATCATTGGGCCAAGACTTTGTCCAAGTCTCTGCCAAAATTCTTCGGACAATTCTTCAGTCACATGATCACCAACTGTAGGGAACCAATAACATTTGTAAACAATTGGCCTTGTACTCTGGATGTTTATTTACATCGTCTCAAGAATTGATGCCTACTTTAGTCTCTTTTTTGTTGTTGTCGTTTGCAGCAACTGTAAGAAAAAACAATAATAATCCTGTCCTACCTTATCAAATTCATCAATACAGACAACTCCCCTGTCAGCCAATACCATAGCACCTGCCTCTAGTCTCCTCTCTCCGGTCTCCTGATCCATTGTCACAGCAGCCGTGAGACCCACACCAGATGACCCACGACCTGTGGTTGGGATGGCGCGAGGAGCTGTGTTCAGCACATATCTCAACATTTGGGATTTGGCTGTTGATGGATCTCCGATTAACAAGACATTGATATCACTTAAAGAGAAAATACAGACCAGGGGTTAAATATAAATAATATGAGAACAAAGTTGTGCCATGAAAACTTTACTTTCAATTAATTTTCAAAACTTAATCTGAGGCTTCTTTCAACTTTCAATTGATGGATAGGAAAGAGAAAAATTGGAAACTTTGGCAAAAATAGTTAGCAGTGTCCAGTTTAAAAGTGTTCATTAATTACTTTGTCCATTTTATCATAAACAAAATCATGACAAAATTGAGGCTATTTTTGAAGATTTTTGAAAAGTTATACCTTTCTTTAACCCAGCCATGTTAAATCACCTTTAAACTTCAAAATATTTGAAAATCAACATTTTTTAGATGTGATCGAGTTGAAAATTTATATTCTGACATATCAAAATAATCACAATGTCCACTTAAACTACACAGATTAAAAATCTAAATTCTTACCCACGAAGTCTTGTTCCATTTGCCAGAACCTTTTCTGTTCCACCAAGCAACATACACAAAACTGCTTTCTTGATATACTCGTGACCATGAATGGAGGGCGCTAGAGATCTCGCTAATGTCTCAAACACATCATGCTTCTTGCTACGTGAGAATTTGCGGATTTTGACGACATCGTCTGCGGAGAAAAGTGGCACGACCTCCTTGCTCAGAAGTTTCACATGATTTGCCAGCATAATGGTCCTATTTTGAAAAAAAAAGGTAAAAGTTAGTATAAACATTCAAACATTATTTTATTATACTTATTTCACTAAAAGTTTCATGTTTCTCTAATGTCTCAATAGGCCTATAGAAGCAAAAAAAAAGTGAACTGATCAAAATCTTAAAGCTTCATTATCGAATTTGCAGGATATCTGTATGGGTCATTTCAAACTTTCCTGGCAGCTCTGGGTGTTTGTCAATGTTCATACTTTTAATGGTAATTGACCAGAATTTTGTAATGTGACGATTAATTTCCAAGGTAGGAAAATGAAATTGGAGCAGGTATTTAAAGTTAGCCTATAGGCCTATTGTGAATGAAAACAATTTCAATCTATTTTTCTTTACAAATGTTCATTATGTGTTCAAATATTTATAGTTTAGGATATAATTGGCTATATCAGGATTTATAACATCAGTGGTTTTCTCTATATTTGCTTATGAGCAAACTGAAGTCCACCTCAAAAAGATTCAACAAGTATTGTCATGCAAATTAAAAAAAGTCACAATAATAGCCGTCATTTTTTCATAAATTTATATTAAACATTAAATAAGTGTTCAGTCTTGGGTTCTTCAGGTGATGGTGTCAAGTATATGACCATTTCAACAGCCACTGACATAAGAGTTTAACTTTGAGAATATGTCACATTTGAGCTTAAAAAACCTATCATATGGCAGTAATTACACATAATTTAAAGCCCTTCCTTGCATTCCCGTGACCATTGAATCAGCAGGGACTTCCGTTTGAGGGGAGTGAGCTCTACTGAGCCACCCTTCTCCCCTCAAATGCTTTATATGAGCTCAATTAATAGAGCGCCTTGTATGATGGTATTTACATCTAAATTTACAGATAGCTCCCCTAAGGAACTTCAGGAGAGCTTTGATAGAAGAGCCCCTGCAAATTTCAAATAGAAGTCCCTTAATCAGTCCCTGTGCCATCTTACCTGAATGTTCCACTTGTGTAGGAACCCTTCTTGTTGGGAAGACATCTGTAAGTGCCGATAATCTGGACTCTGTCCCCAGGCTGTGTGAAGTGAAAAAAAATTCAGAACTGGTAAATTTAAAGTTTTAAATTAATGCATATGAATTTCAGAATTAGATTAGATCATCTTAACCCTTTCCAGTCGGACCACTTTCTCCGCCCCAGGCTGAAGGCATTTTACCTCTAAACTGACTTTGAAAGTAAATTCAAATAATCCTTAGTTATATTCTATAAATGAGACTTCAGCATAATACACAAATTGCTTGAGATGAAGGTCAGAGGTAGTGAGTTCAGTTATAGTTCACTGGTAGTTCTGGCGTCTGGGAGGGAGAGGTCTTACGCCTGATGAGCTGACAGTAATTTAGGGTGTAATGTTGTAGTTGCATGTCCAGTGAGGACTGACAAGTTTCAAATTTTGGAACAATGCTGAAAACTTAACTTATCAATGCCCGCAGACCTTTAATGATAATAAAAATAACCGGTGGATGACCACCTGGATCTGCCATTGTTCAGACCAATTACAACAAGCCAGAACCGGGGTTTCAACTGTCTGTTGAGTTTTGGAGTGCTCCCATTTCAATCCCAGTCCAGATACTTTTCTATAACATGACACTTGATTAGCTCTTGCTCATAGCATTCCATTACCCTCTGTAGTACAATCAAAAGTGTGCTGAAGCGCTTCGCGCGGTGCCTGGGCTCATTGCTGGGTCCGTGGGAGGGGCGATCTGTGGGAGGGGCGACAAGGGAACGGTACTAGTTCTACACTTGATGTCAGTTAACAAAGATAATGCTTACTTTGCATTGGTCAACCAAATCATTGTCAGCTACAATATCCACTGCCCTAGGCAACTGACCAGCAGGAGCCTTCTCTGGCATTTCTTGAATGGTCAGAGTCTGATGGTCTTTATAGATGGACAAGCCAAATTCTGTCTCCAATGGGTTATCTTGGTCATCCTGAAATATTAGAAAAGAAAAGTTTAGTACATGTTTTAAAATTAAGTAAGAAAGTGGCAATACAATCTAATAACACCAATTAGGTATTTCCTTTTAAAATATTTGTCAATTGTTTGTCTGAGGCTGTAAATATTTGTAAGACTGTAATTGTAAGAATGTATGCAGATGATACCTCTCTTATGAGTATGAATGATCTTAAAAATCACTTGGAATTGTGTTTAGGTAAAGAAACTTACTAGTTTAAGGTTAACAAACTTGCGCTAAATTGTGGCCAAGGGAATAATATGTCACAAAGGAACGGTCAATAAATACCCCTATTCCCAACTGGAGTCAATTCCCCCCTACAAATGTTTCACTGGATCTTACCCATGTATCTGGCTTGGTAATGAATCAACCAATAATTACATGATCTTCATCACTAACCTTAGAGGGAGGACATGATATAAAGTACTTACCCTGGTGGGATAAACAGAGCTTGATGGGAAGGCATCTAGTGAGGTTAGATCTGTGTACTTTCTCTCCATGGTCTTCTTTGTAGCTGGGCAATAGTGAACACTACGCACTACTTTGGGTCTGACAAGAGAACCTAAGGGGTAGAAGGAATGAAATATAAAAAAAATGTATAAGCAACTTTTGCAAATGTTTTAAGAGTCAGCCATTTTTTTTTTGCTCTTAAAATATCATTTCACTCGAAAATTATGTTAAAAACTTTGTATCAAATGTGGGCTGTAGACAAAACAATTTTTTAGTAACATAAAATATTCCGTCCCCAAATTTGGAAAGCATAACATTTTTTGGCAAAATAAAATTTGTTCCCGTCCTTCCCAATATTTTCAAATCATTTTACCAGAAAGAATTTACTTTACTTTGTGATAAAAGATGAGAAAAATTAGGGGCAGCTTCAAAACTCAACCAGCGGTTGACTGCCTGTTAAGGGCGGTTGGCTACTGCTTATTCCGGTTGAACCGCCAAACCGCCGATTAAGTTTTGAAGCAACGGTGCAACCCCTAACAAACAATACAAGAGAAATGACTTACACTTTGTTACAATTCCTTCCACGCAGACAAGATTGCCAATATTACGTGCCGACAGTGATCGTGGTGTGACATGTTTAGCACCAAAACTCCCTTCAAATCCAACAAAGAACTCCTCTATTTGTTTGCCATATGTCGTATCTGCTGCACTCACTATTTCTTTTAAAGCACGCTGAAAGGCAACTAGTTCCTCATGAGATTCTGCTAACAACCTGAGGAATTTAACAGGAGGAGGAAATAATGTTAACAAACAATTTTGTTAGCAAATTTAACAAACTTTCCACAGGGTTGTGATTGGTCTATTTTAAAAGGCTAGGAAGATACGATAAAGTGGAATGAGAAACGCGAGCAGAGCGCTCTGATGGCAGGGGATCCAGGGGCCCGCTCAAGGGCCAAGGTGGTGGGGGTCAAGGGGACAAAGCCCCTAAAAGCTGAAGGGCTTCTACACATTGACAGACCTTTGGAAACTAAAATAGAAGGTATTTAGGACATGTACCAAAAGATGCTCTGTTTTCAAGTTATAACCATTTAAAAAGATCACTTCCTGTGCATAAGTATGTAAGAATCACTCATAAAACTGGTTCTGATGGCTTTATAAAACGAGCTAGCAAATGTAAAATGGTGATTCATAAATTTTTGCAACCTTCCCCGAAATACCCTCGAACTTACCCCCGGGCCCCCACCCACCCACCCTTTAAATCCTGAGACTCAGTGTAATAATTTGTAAAGCTATCTCGGTTTAATAATTTGTAAAGCTATGAACAAACAGCTTTCATAATAGAAACCATAATGCTGACCAATTGAACACTGACAAAATGTGCGCAAATTTTTGAAAATTTTGAAAAAGTAATGTAAGTTACATCAACATTGTACTACATATTGATACTTTACATCTTTTTTGATTTCATTTGGGGAAGGGGCAAGAGGGGTGGGGGGACTTCCCCCAAATTCAATCGATCAATCATGCATTATACCCCATGAAGGAGTCTGTTTGGTGTATTTGTTCTCGTACCTTTGTGCCCTGTTAGGTTTCTTGCGCCTCAAGTCGTTGATATTGACTATCAACCTGGTTTGATTCTTGGTGATCATGTCTCGGACCTTCTCATGGTAGATTCCTTGGTCAGTCTGAAATAAACACAAAATTAAATAGAAATCAATACTACAATAGAGATAGGCTTTCGCGCATTTTTGAAAGAGATCGTACTGACCAAGTCCTAGTACAAACACAAGTACATTTTGTACTTGATCGTAAAACACGATCCGATTCACTGCGATTATAATCTTGTTCATTCGGATCGTGCGGGGAACTATTCAAATTGCGTAGAACCTCTGCCATACGCCAAAACAAATGACACATTTAATGATTACATCACTAACAGTGGGCACTTGATTGATTCACTGCGATGATAATCTTGTTCATTCGGATCGTGCGGGGAACTATTACGGTTCTGTAGAACCTGTACCGTATGCCAAAACAACTGACCAATAATGATTACCCTGATGATTACATCACCAATAATGGCCTTGAATGTTGTAGCTTAATCCAATGATTTGAAGGGGTGATTTTAATTAGGTTGACCTTGCAGGGCGCACAACACTAAATAATTAGCACTCGCAATCCGGCATTTCTAAAATCGGCAAAATTGACTGCCCTTCTAAAAACAGGAGTTCAAAACATATAGAAGGGCAATATGTTTGGTCAATATTTTGTTCTAATTATAAAGTTAGGCCGGTTTATTTAAAGATGATCTGATGTCATTTTTGATCTCCAGATTAATTTAAAGGGTTTTCCTTAATTTGCGCTTGATTCTGGAAATATAAAATTTGGCTGTCGGTGATAGGGGGCGTTATACTTCAGCGTCCAGTTTCTCGAAACTTTTGCCTTGAAGGTGTACTTTTATGATCATTTTGTGTTAGAAGAGATCATAATCATCTGAGAAAAGGCAGTGTTGAAGCAACCAGTTGCTTTATTATTGAGTTCTCGGGTGATTTTAGGAAGCCATTTTGTACAGTAAGTCAATGGGAAGCTCTATTGTGGTGTGACGCCTGCAGCGCCTGTTTTAAATCCCTGGCTGGAATAGCGCTGTAAAGTAAAAAGCACTCGTTTTGGAACTGGCACTCGTTTTGGTACTCATTTTACCACTTGTTTTGGAAAATGAGTAATAAAACAAGTGCTTTTGTGGTTTTAAAACGAGTGCCAGTTCCAAAAC
>JXSR01S030795.1:11171-36572 GCA_000969725.1 Ophiothrix spiculata
CCCCGGGGACTTCCCCCCTGGGTTCCGAGCATTCCCAGGGCAAGGGTAAAAAAAAGCTGAAGAGCAATTGGGCCAATTAGCAGGTCTAGAGAAATACCGGGAGAAGCTTCCAGGGCGGTGTGCTTTTGACCGTAGATGATTTGACCTTGACCTTGAACAAAACGCTATTTATCATACACCATTTAACACGATTTTTAGACCTTAGGGCCAAAATTACATATTTTGGTCCTAAAATGACTTCACAAATCATGTACAGTATGCAAATCCGTTTCTAGAAATATTGCTAAGTTAGAGAGCAAAAAAACATTTCTGAAAACGAAGGGTTCACAGGGACCAGCGTTCGAAATTCTGGTTGTCCGGTTGCCCGGGACGACCAAATCTAGCGCCGGACAACCTAAATTAATCCTGCGGTTGTCCGGCGGACAACCATAATTTTTCAAAGTCATAACATACTTCTTAGCAAGTTAATTTCAAACCTGGAACCTCCTATAAATTCTACAATTTTTGAGCATTTTTCTTCAATTCCTTGATCGCACTGTTCGCAGTCTAAGTAATTATATCGTTCACAATTTCCTACATCAGTGTGAAACTTTTGTTTTAAATTACGGACAACCAAATTTCTGATGGACAACCAAAAATTACAACTTGGTTGTCCATGGGACAACCATGTTTTTTTTCCTTAATTCGAACGCTGACAGGGACCCTTTAAGCTTATATTTT
Source organism: Ophiothrix spiculata (assembly GCA_000969725.1). NCBI lineage: Eukaryota > Metazoa > Echinodermata > Ophiuroidea > Amphilepidida > Ophiotrichidae > Ophiothrix > Ophiothrix spiculata. Next base: position 11,892 of record JXSR01S030795.1, read on the forward strand.
TTTAAATTTAAATTTGCGACTTTTAATATCCGAGTTCAAATATTTGACTTTCAAATCATGTTTCAAATATTTGAGTTTCAAATGTTAGATTTTCAAATTTAGAGTTTAAAACTTACCAAATTAGAATGTTCAAGTTTCAAATTTTGGACTTTCAAAATTAATATTTGAGCTTCAAATTTTCGAGTTTCAAATTTTCGAGTTTCAAATATTCGAATTTCAAGTTTTAAATTTTCGGGTTTCTAATATTTGAGTTTCAAATTTCAGAAGTAGAGTTTCACATTTAAGAGTTTAGAATTTAGAGTTTAAAGCTTTTGAGTTTCACATTTTATAGTTCTAAATTTTTGGAGTTTCAAAGCTTCAAATTTTTGAGATTCAAATATTTGAGTTCAAATTTTACAGTTTTCAAATTTTAGAGTTTCAAACTTAATAAAATTAGAATTTTCAAGTTTCAAATTTTTGACTTTCAAATGTTTGAGCTTCAAATTTTTGAGTTTCAAATTTTCAAGTTTCAATTATTCGAGTTTCAAATACTTGAGTTTCAAATTTGAGAGTTTCAAATTTCAGAATTAGAGTTTCACATTTTAGAGTTTAAACTTTAGAGTTTAAGCTTTTGAGTTTCAAATTTTAGAGTTTCACATTTTAGAGTTTTAAATTTAGAGTTTAAAGTTCTTGAGTTTCAAATTTTTGAGCTTCAAATTTTTGAGTTTCAAATATTCGAGTTTCTAATTTGTGAGTTCCAAATTTGAGTTTCAAATATTCACATTTCAAGTTTTCAATTTTACAAATATTCCAAGTGTTAATTTTTCAGGTGCATTTTGTTCCTAGTTTTAATTTTCCGGTTTCAAATTTTATGAGTAGGCTTACGTTTACTATAAATGTGTGTACTAGTGCTATAGAACAAAAGATTGTTAGAGCACAAAATTGAATTCAGTAATTCGTCCATTACACAGATATATCGTTCTCGCCATGGGTTGTAAAAATAACGCACGAGACACAACCCATGGCTCGACCAATATATCTGCGTATCCAAATTTATGTCATGATTATACTTTGAAAGATCCAAGTGTGGAAAAACTTGGATCCTGAGTATAATAATGATAACATTGGATGATTTTCATCCCATATTTATTGGTCTCGCTATGAGTTTTAAACATTGGGCTCAACTGAGTCTCACCCAAAATATAGCTCGACCAATAAATATGGGCTCAATAAATCCAATTTTTTAACAATCTTGAAATGACCTTGGATGAACTTTTTTAAACATTTATGGGTTTGAACTTCAAGGCCACCATGTAAATATATATAGCAGCAAAGTCAAGAAATTAGATATGGAAAGAGCTTACTTTGTTACATATTCATATAGGAGTACAAATAACCTCTCTAAATAGACTTGCGAGGTATGGTGTAAGTACAGTGAGCCCACATTTAGCCAAAAATGAGTTAAAATTGCTAATTTTGAGCTGATTCCTAATATGCTGGTAGTATTCATAAGGGTTGTGTTTTTTCCCCAATTCGCATGAAAATCATAGCACGGCATACAAATCGGGTTTGTCTGAAAGCCCACATTTCTTAGGCATCACTGAGTGTTTCAAGCAAATAAGACATTTTACAGCATTTTACTGACTTTGCCGCATGCATCTGTGTATACAACCTTTTACTCTCATTTCTAAGTCTGTTAATTTTTAACAGGACGGCTATTGTCAGTTTGATTTTTTTTTCTCCAGAAAAAAAATGCCATTACTTTTTCATGTTTTTGAGTGGGGGAAGGTATTTCCACAACTTTTCCAGGTCTGAAATTTAATTCCATTACTTTTCCATGACCACACCAACCCTGAATAATTATTATCAACATTAATTTCAAAAAACAAGTTACCTTTGAAGTGTACTCTATCATATTAATCAGGTTCCAACATCCAAAACATAAGATTAATTTGTTAAAAAACAAGATACAAATCCTTTCTACATTCAAGTTTTACCAGTACAGAAACTTTAAACTTGATTTTCTCAGAACTATAGTTTTCTGAATCAGCTTGATGCCTTTTACCAATTTGGATGTAACTTTGCAATCGAACATCCAATAACTAAAAGCAAGGTGTCATTTTAAAGCTTAAAATATAATCTTTCAGATGAGACCAAAAAATCAATTTTCATTTTGGGACCCTTAAGGTACCTTGCGATATCATGTGTCACATAGGCCTATAATAGTGTGCAATCCAAACTTATGACGTAGGGCAGCTATTGCAGATACGACTTTCTTGCACTCACATGACGAATTATCAGTTTCCCCAAGCCATTTGGTCCAATAGTATTTGGTCCAGTGCTTATTTATTCTGATGTCAAAATGATGGAGAATCAGATGCCAATATTGCAACGGAACTGTTGCTGCCTAAAATGTGGGGTTAAAGTTCATATGTTAATATCTAAAGAATGACTAAAAAGTATACTCATATGGGAAGGTGAAGGTCTAAATGTCTTAATAAATGCTCCCACCAGGCTAGATAAACAATTTTAAGTATTTTGCAGGACTACATTCTGGAATTGAACCTGGTGCCACATTCATAACGAACACTTGACTAAGTTTAGTGTCATATATTCATACTTAAGTCACTTAATGAATTAAATACATGCATTTCTTTTAGTAACGTGGAACACTTAATTAAGTAGGCAAATCACTCCTCTATAGACCATTCTTATAAATTACATACTCTCACCGTTGATGGCTAAATCCACAGAATCTGACGGGGAATCTGAACTCAGAACGAGGGCAAGTAGGGTAATATCATACTTGGCCTCGTTCTGATTCTCCATCCGATTCTGCGGACTTACCCCATCAACGGCGGGAGTATGTCAATTATAAGAACTAGCGGGATGCCCACGCTTTGCGCGGGCCACCCGCTAGATGATTAGAGCAAACTATTTTGAACTTATTAAACATTTGTACATTGATAATGTTTAATTTATTTGAATGTTTAGTTTAGTTTTCCCGTAGGCTTATCACTTATTGGAACCCCCGGCCCGTCATTTGGATTTTGAGATTAACTTCCCCGTAGCCTTAAACCTGGGTCACCCCGTCTCGTACGTACGTAAATACACAAAATAGTTTAATTTTCCCATGAAAGTTTTTTTATGTTCTCAGCATTCTGTATACTATCTTGCATTTCTGCTCTCTGCTCCCGTGAATCACTGATCCCATATCATGTTGATAATCCTGCCGTATAAGTTTCCCGTTTTCCCTATCAATTAATTTTCCCGTAACCTTAACCCCCCCCCCCCCCCCTCGCCCCGTAGGCCTACACAAAATAGTTTATTTTCCCATGATGATGATGATGATACTCTCTGCTCCCTGAATCATCCCGTATCATAGTGATAATGTAAGTTAATTTTCCTGTAGCCTCCGCCGGATGATTAGAACAAACTATATTGAACTTATTAAACATTTTGTCGTACATTCATGTTTATTTTATTTTAATGTTTAGTTTGATTGTCCCGTAGCCTTAAACCTGGGTTCCCCCGTCCGTACGTGAATACATCCTGCATTTCATGTTCTCATCCTGCATTTCTGAGTTACATATTTTCCCCGTGATGCTCTCTGCTCCCGTGAATCATCCCGTATCATCGTGATAATCCTGTCGTAAGTTCCTCGTTTTCCCTGTCAGTTCCCCCCCCCCCCGGTATGGCCTTAAATATGACTCCCCCCGTCCTGTACGTAAATACACAAAATAGTTTAATTTTCCCGTATAAAGGTTTTTTTTATGTTCTCATTCTGTATAGCATCTTGCATTGATGCACTTGCCTAATAACCTACCCAAACCCCGTACATGAATTTACACATAATAGCAGGCTTTAACTGGGATTTTTCCCGCAAGTTTTACTGTGGGTTGCTATTGCGTGCATGACGCAATGTCCTTGGATGCATTTTGTTTACTCGTGCATTCGCCTGGTAACGTCTGACGTCACTTTTTAGCTCAAAATGGTCCGAAAATACCGTTTTTTTGCACTTTTTGAAACAACCCGTTGACGGTTTTCGACCAAATAAATTTCATGTCACTCTCTGTGTTTTCCTTTATCTTTCCTGTGAATTTCGCTCTGTTTAAATCTAAATTCGCGGAGCTTATTGCGAACACCACCGGCCGGTCACAAACCCACAACATTACCCAAATTATAGTAAGATGGTCTATTGATACAAACTTAAGCTGGCAGCGCTTCATAATCGCTTGTCACGGTGTTTAGGCGACAAATAAAACCCTGTTTTATGGGCCCAACAAACCCTTAATTTGGCGTTTTGGAACATTTTTTTATATTTTGTTAGTTTTGCCAAAATCGTGTAAAATCAATCGTTTTTTTGGCCAAAATTGAACAATTTTGGTTATTTATTTTTTTTGAAAATTTCTTTGTAAATTTTTCTCGTAATTTTTTCAGATTTGGTGTTATTTTAGGCAAAAAAATGTTTAAGAAAATTCCTCTGATTGACCGAGTCGACCCTACTTGAAAGAAACGCCCGCCCGTAAAACAAGGTTTTTTTGGTCAACTAACTGACAATTTTAAATGATGTTTACAATGGCAAAATTTTCATGAATCCTTTAATCTTGGGCCTACTGCATATTTTGGACAAATAAGACACAAATGAAGGTGGTTACCAATGATTTGATTCTGGTGACTTGTTTTATTACTTGAAATAATAACTCTCAAGTCCACACAAAAAAGTGCTGGACAGTGCAATCAAAATTGACATTTACAAGGTTTATTTGGGTCAAACATGAGAGTTTGCACAAGTTGAACAATATTAGTCTTCAATTACAACAACTTTTTGTGGTGATTTGCCACAACGATGTGTGGTGACCTGTGACATGCTGCCTTCTTTGACCCATTTCATGTGGTGAACATTCCTCTTTTGAAATGACTCATTTCATGTACCATAGAAACTCACTGTATGGCACGAATGTACTACACATGTGTTCGTTTTACTTGAACCAGCTGAAAATGCAACACATTTCATTTTGCGCTACAGGTGAAAATAAATGAAAAGATCTCAATTTCACAAATATCAATGTTTTTACATATCCATAATTTTTATGCTTGCTTCAAAACACTCGCAAAGTTTCATTTCAAGAAAATATGACATATATCTGTATGTTCTGAGTACTGTCAACAGAAACATAGCTCTCACTGATCTTTGAATGCATTTACCATTTACCTCAGTTTCACCTTTTACTCTATGACGGATTCCACATATTACAGCCACCATTGTCATTTTCTCTTCACATTTTTTTTTACATAAGGCATCATATAAAACACTAACAATTAACACATGGTTCTTCTTTCATTTTATCATAACAAGCAGAGAGTTATCTACAGCATGCATTTTAATGTCAAGATTATTGACACAACTAAAATCAGTTTAAAAAAAAGAATAGCAGTAAAAAGGCTCAATAATCATCATTTTTGTTGAAGATGGCACAAATGATTAAACCACCAAATGTGATAAAATAGCAGCTGATAGATTGGCATTGAGAGAAGCTGTTGTTAACCAGAAAACAGCCCTTTAGAGTATTTTCTTATGCAATTTTTATGGAAAATGGTCCTTAGATGACTTTAAGAAAAACAGAGCCTCATGAGATAAACACAATGAAGTCACTGTCATGCTGACAGTATAGAAATTATTCTGTCTGATCAGTTGTAGTTGAGAGTATTTTGGTACCTGAATTTGCATACACAAAGGAATGTGTAATTTTTTTTTAAAGTAACATATATATACTCCTTTCAACAAATATGTAAAGCAGTGTTTCCCCTAAGGTCGTATGGCGCGTCATTGGCGCAGGAGCGGTGAAAATTGGCGCAACAAGTATGTGAGAAAGATATTTTTCTAGCTTTATTGAGCCAATATTCAGCCATAGCTCATGATTTTGGTGCAAGCACCTCTTAAACTTTGTCAAACTTGCTTGAATTGGCGCAAGCTCAAAAATCTTGCGGAAACACTGATGTACAGCATCTACAGAATTTAAGTAAAATGCCTATCAACAATTGCATCAACTATCAAATAAATTCATTTTAGACAAATTATAAATGCTTAAGTTAATGCTGTGCTTTGTGGTGATATACCAGTCTAATTATAATGCAATTGCACCAAATTTAGATGTCTCAAAGGACAACCCTAAACAGGGATTGATTGTTAAGTAGCAACATTAGAAGTTAGATAACATAGCCTGAGTTTGTACTGCATCTATCCCACTTGTTTCAAAATAAAGGGCAATACTATACTTCAATTTGCACCATATCTTATTGTTAGAAAGTAGCAAAATGTTAAGTTCAATTTAACAATAATTACTCAACGTCTTACAACATTTCATCTTTTTTACCTTGTTCCAAACTAAAGGGCAAGAAATACTAGTTTAATTTGCAAGCTACATGGTTGCTAATACTTTACTAATACTTTTTTTCTTTTTATTACTAAGTTCAAAGCATTAGTAACACTAAAATACATACAAAAATGAGTCTTTAATATTTCAGTTTTAAGATTCATATAGTTTTCTTTAAATACTAATAGTTACTTTATGAGCAATCGATGTATGATGCATATTACCCCTACCAAACTATATCTAGTTTTCCTATGCAAATGACGTAAATATCTTCAAAAATACATAAATGTACAATCTAAATTTTTAAGTCTTTACGACTTGTTTCATATTCTCTTCTTAAATGTTAATGACTGAACAAAATATATCTCTATTTCATAAATGTGTCAAAAGGCTACATAAAGATCTTACACTAAATCTTTGACATGATAACGGGTACATTACCTGTATAAACAATTCTGACAATACTCTACTAAGTAGCATCTGAATCAGTATATGCAATTTCATTTTGAAATTCATCTCGATGTCTGATGTCGCTTCTTGCCCTGCAATTCTAATCATAACAATATTCTATTTCTATACCCAATTAAATAATGTTTTTTAATGCCGATATCAGTCTGAAACATCACTGTAAAATGGCATCCGTATAAACTGTAAAATGTCCAAGTTCTTCATTTGATCATTTTTATCCATTATATGGTCTTTCCTCTCGTATGTTTTCGTTCTATATTTTGTTAATATTATGTAAGGGAAAGCTAATCTATCAACTTTATCTACTTTACGAAAACGGATAAGGGCAGCAAGTCGCCGCTGATTACGGTTATTACCTGAAAATGCGCTTTATTCCGTGTGAGTGAAAGAGCCTATCTGATGTCGAGTACCAAATTCGTATCTAAAAAGGCAAAGTTCGCAAAGTCCCATAATAAATTCGTATGCCAACTTGCTGCCCTTAACAAGATTCCTACTTTACACCCTGTAAAGATGTGTCCTCAGACTACACTCCACTAAATAAATAAACCAAGTTACAACTTATACAACAGAGAAGACAATTTAAGGTTGTTTGATACATTTTACATAATGTATACATTGTCTGTAAATTGGCTTCCATGTATATTGCAGGGATGCAAGTTCCTGAAGTCAAAATTTCCTGAAATGTTTAAAAATCTTCTACAAAAGAATGCTTTTCCTATTCTTTTACACAGGACAAAATTTCCTGAAAACAATATATTTTCAGTAAAATTTCCTGAATTCAGGAAATTTACTGAAAACTTGCATCCCTGATATTGTGTTTCGAGGTTGTCTTAGCAGACATTTATTACTGGTACATGATCAACTGATTCTAATGCTTGCGAAAAGGCCATCAATAATGTTTGAGACATCAAGCAAGTGCATAACACACATGAAACACAGTTTTCAAAGATAAATGATAATTTTTCCTTATTCTTTGAGATGTTTAAAAAACAGAAAATGTTTTTAAATTATGAATCAGCATAAAATCAAAATTAGGTCTCTTTACATATAGGAGTGCTTCTTTAAAAAGATGACAAAAGAGTTGCAACAAACTCAACACAGCAAACAGACTTGATTCAACACCATGAACAAGTGACCAACTGCATATCAACAATATATGAAGCAAAAATAAAGAGACAGCTTGAAGAAATTTAGGTATTTTTGATCCCTCAGCTCAAATATTGAGTACTGTTCATGCAGAGTGACCTAGCAGCTGTTTATACATCGGCAAGAAGAAATGCTATAAAAGACCTGATGTTCTCTGAAAACTCTCCATTTCATAAATAAATGGGCAACTTTCATATACTGTACAAACCAATATCTTATGGAAATAAAAACTTATCTACACCATTAACCCACACAAATACATAACAGCTTGACACTTATAGACAGCAGTGATATACGACCTAATTCTACTAAGATTACAGATGTTGACATATTGAGAATAGCCATCATGGTTAACAAACTGGCAACCTCAAAAAACTGAGGCATGATGGGAAATCTCAAGTGATGGAAATAAAAAGCACCCTAAGGAAGGTGGTTGCTATAGAAACCCAGATGTTATGGTGGAAGATTTCATCACATGATACTGCAGCTTTTGTCTTTGTCTCCATCCTGAAAAATAAACAAACAAATAATTTTCATCAACAAAATGAAATTTTACTATTTATCAAAAAGATATGTAATTGGTCAAATACAAGATGAACCTGGTTATTATGAATAATGGCAGTTGCTTGAGGCTAGGTATCAATCTTTTCAAGCATTACGGGACCTATGGGACAAGAGTGAACTTCATTTAATGTTTAAAGTTCTCACACACAAAAGAGATATTGTCCTAAGGCCAAAAAAAAAAGGTTTGTCTCAGAAACCTGCGAGTATTGCTGTTAAAATGAATTTAGCGCATAGAACTAAGCGCTGCCTTTCTCTCTTTCTTTTTTTCATTGAGAGTAATCCAGCGATTGACCGCCATCCGGGTTGCTGTCATTTGCTGTTGCAATTTTACCTTGAATTTTATGTTTTACTTTAAGTGTCAAGACTTCCCAAAGTTAAAACGGCTGGGATCATACTTAGAAACGGGGAACTTCACACACGTAAGTTGGGTGATCAAAAATTTAGAGCGTAAAAAAAAAAAAAAAAATATCGCATAACGCATAGCTAATTTCCTAAAAAAAGAAAAAATCACATACCGCATGGCTTATTTGCAAGAGGTTTCTGACAAACCTTTTTTTTTTTTTTGGCCTAAGTCAACTACTATCTTGCACAATATGTGGTTCTTGTCTACGTCACATTGATTCAACAATGACATAAGGTGCCAGATGGGTGTGGACTTGCTTTTTGTCAAATTATTGTTTGAAATGCACATATTTGCTTGAGTATTACTGCTCCTCCTACAAAAAAGGTACACATGAGCCAAAATTCCTGTAATCTGCAGCCATACTAATAGAGCACTCGGTGCATTACTTTGTATGATTTCTTGAGCATCATATGGAAGGCAATTATTCACATTGTTCATAGAAGGTGATATAAAATGTTGTTGGAAAAAATGAAATTGTGTCCACCTTTTTCCTTGTTGTTTCAAAACAGGGTAAAATATAACAATCAGCCTTTTCGTTATATTACCTCTCCGAGATAAAAATGCCCGTTCGCACCGGCAAATAATTGTGTGCGATGCACTGCCAGAAACGTAGAGTGCAACTGGACAACATTAATTGAAGACACAAAAGACATTAATCGTTCAATTCAAATAGTGGTTTCAACGCGGTCACAACCTATTATCAACTGTGTAAAGAACCACCAGCTAAGATTCTCTGGGCACATCCTCAGTGGCGTAACCACCAGCTAAGATTCTTTGGGCACATCCTCAGTGGCGTAGCCAGACATTTTGGTCGGGGGGGGGGGCAAAGACATTTCGTCCCGATTTTCCCCCGGCGTTTGCACATTTTTTCCCGGCAAAAAAATCCATTTTCATACACCCAAAATAAAGTCAATTTTAAAAACTGACCCAAAAAAATGGTTTTAATGGTTTTCTGCACATCTCTGACACAATTTCCTGCTTTTCCCCATGTTTCCTGTCTCGCAGCTGCTCTCTCATTTTTTTTTTCTTCCCGATTTTTCCCGCTTGCTGTCCTAATTTCCCGCTTGAATTTTTGGTCAGGGGGCAGTCTGCCCCCCCCCCTTGCCCCATGCTGGCTACGCCACTGCACATCCTTCATCTGTCAGAGGAAGAACTGCACATCCTTCATCTGTCAGAGGAAGAACTTGAAAGAATGTATGCTCTCTACAGGCCTGGCTCTCTATGTACCAATGCATGCACAAGGATGCCTGGATGTCCACACACCTTTTATTAACCCTATATCCAATGTGTAGAAGTATACGATGAAGGTATCATACAAGCAAAACAGACACCTACACTTGTCAAAAATCAAGGTACCTTTGTAACCGTCTGCTCTACTAATAAATAGATCATTCTGTATCCACTTGTCCAAATCAACTATTTGCCATATGACAAATCAGTTAAATCAAATATAATATCCTCACTCCAAAAGTTTGACAAATGATCATATTCTATAACAAAGTATTTTAACCAAATCTGACACGCTGGTATGAAATAACTCAACGATACATTCAAAAAACAGTAGTTGAATTGGACGAGTGAGTAGATAGATAGTATAAACTTGTGCTCGTAAGATTGCACTTGGCGCAAACATAATATGCACTAAGCATGTGTACACTACAATCTTGTGTAAAAAGACAATGGGGCAATCTACACGAGAGAGCAAATCCAGATGAATGCGCATCTGCATAAGCCGCTTTGCAGTAGACTCTGGCTACATGAGCGTCAGATCCGGATCTGCTGTACAGTACTCTGCGTGCATGCATACGCGTGAGCGGTCTACGGAGATGCGGATCTCAGATCTGGATCTCGGAGATGCGCATGCATCTGAATCTGCGCTCCGTGTAGATTGCCCCAATGTACATAGTGCATTTGCATTTGCATCAAGTGTAAAACTAGCCTTACAAGCCACTCAACCAGCAGACAACCACCAGAACAATCTGTCATCACAATTCTTGTTTTTATAGGGAAAACACTATTGTGTTGTCCTCAAGTGGATTTTCTGACAAATTGAATGGGTCATTTGGAAAATAATTGTCATTATTTTTTTTTAAGCACCCAAAGTATCACATTTGGATGCATTTTCTACTATTTTGAAAAACAAAATTCTAACACAAATCTGTGAGCCAAATTGTTTGCTTTCCCGACCTTAATATTATTTGTAATTTTCTGCTAGGGTCGGTTGCTGAGGACAACACAACAACTTTTTTTTGCCTAATAGAAACTAAATGGATAGACAGAGTGCTGGTTCAGAAGTGATCAACAGATGGTTGAGTTGTAAAGCTTCCCCTACAATTCAGGTTAAGGGATCATGTACCTCATCTGCTTGGTGTTACATGGTGCTGCTGTCCATAAATGAATGATTTCAGATTACGTGTCCTATATTTACTCTCATGTCTTTTTTACCTGAGGAAGGGCCCAGCCAAAAATGATGTATACTAACTATATATATCTGCAATAATAAGTTTCGTTTTTCAAATTGGGAACTGTTCTTGGAATAAGTTCATCACGACTGTTATGAAATCCTATTACTGGTGAATTATGCTTTACAAGTCCAATTTGTTACTCAGGTTTAGACGGCTTTGTCCTCCGACGGAAGACTTCATTAGTAATGCGTTGACTTGGCCGCTTCACTGCTATGGGTTGATTGATGTTTCTCATCCTTAGGGTGCAAAGGTCGTTCTGTAAGCAGCCTGTCATATAATGACTTAATGAGTAAATTCCTTCATCTTGGTTAATAATATTGGTCCCCCACTTTCTGATCAATATTGACTCCCTGATCCATTTTACAGAACAAACTTTGCACCCTGAGAATGAGAAACATCAATAAACTCATAGGAGTGAAGCAGCCAAGTCGGCGCATTACTGATATAGTCTTCCGACAGAGGACGAAACCGTCTAAACGTAAATGAAACAAATTGGACTTGTAAAACATAATTTACCAATAAAATGGGAACTTTTCTGATTAAAAAATAAAACAAATGTCAGGAATGTTGCATTTTGATGTTCTTTCAGAGAAGATCATCTTGCTCTGGATATTCATAAACATGAAACAGCTTGTTGTATGTTTGACAAAATATACCAATCAAAAAATTTTTTCAATGGATCCAGAAAAGTTAATCCTGACATATACACTAACTGCATGGTCAACAAATAATAACTGGAAGCTGTAAATTTGTCATTTGTCCTATTTTCAAATTGCCAATACAGACTATTGAAAATTATCAGAACTTGGATGTGCATGAAACTCTTTTAAAAATGAAACAAATTACAACAAAATGTACCTTAAGTCAGAAAACCACATTCCTAGATACGGGCCGCTGAAGTTGGAAATAATGATGAACAGGCAGATTGACCAGTATGATTTTCCAATTTCCTCAAAACCACTATCTTTGAAATTTTCTGTCAAGAATTTCTATCCATGTGCAAAAACACATTCTAAATGTGCAAATTTGATGATTATTTTGACTACACCTGTCCATTCAAACATCAGATTATCATTCATGTAAATCCACTATGTTTTCTGAGGTAGCTAGAGTTTGCACTCATTTTGCCGAAGCTCGTTTGACTGTATACCACTACGCATCATGTGGTTTGGTATCAAAAATTTCGTTGTGAATATGGGCTTATTTATTGTTAAATATTCAAAGCTTTTGCCTTATAAGGCATTATTTACTGTCAAAAAAAGCACCTTGTTGCTAGGACCATCGTCAGCTAACTGCAATTGGTCTAGTCATAGACATGAAGAAACCGGTTTTTCTAAGAATAACCTTTTTTCAATCAACCTTACGATCCAAAACGTTTATCACATATGTCCAGAATAAAACATCCTATACTCATGATTGTGGTGTCATTTTAAAGCTGAGATCACAGGCTTTCCACTCATGCAAAAGACTCCATTTTCATTTTTTGAACCCCAAGGTACCTTTTGCTGTAACATGTCACATATATTATTAAAGAGAGAAAAAAGACAATGTACAAGTCCCGACAAGTACAAGTCACCAACAATATTCATTAGCCTTATATTCATTTTACAAACCCAATTCACCTTCAAAGTGAAATGAATCTCCAACAGGAAACTGAGGATAGTAATCCCAAATTCAGGGACCAAGTTGATTGAATAATGGAAATACTAAGTGATTTGCAGTGCAATAGGATGCTATGACCCACTAACCTGCCCCACTTCTATAACCCTTACACCAACTTATATTTTCAATACAGTGATATAAATCATCATAATATGAGTGCAAATAAGGTTGAATGTGACCTATAATGTTGTAGCACCCTTAACCAAGCAGCAATAAATACACCAGTGCAGATTTGTTGGGTACAAGACCCCCTAACCTCTTCATAATAGTACTCATCCAGGTCTCCCACCTGACGTAGCCCACTTTCTGTTTCTTCATATGTCACCTCCCGCTCACGTGTCACATTACGTGTCGCCATAACCTGTGGAAAGTACAAAAGACAAATACAGATGATAATATTGGATCCATGAAGATGTATGTTTGCATTCATCCAGTATTGTTGTTTCGATTAGATTTCAGACATGAAAATTCAAACCACTGCATATCAGCATTGCAAGTCAGAAATCAATCTAAAATTGGAACTGACATTTGCAACAAACATTTGGAACAAACATATTGCGACCATAACCAATGGTCTGTAACAGGCATCTGATTCTACATTATAGTTTTTCTTATGTGTACGACCGTACTCCGGCAACAGAATGGTAATTTGACTGAGAATACGGCTATCGAGCCAGTAAAGTGCTGTTCCTTGCTTACGCACAATTTGGCGGAAAAATGTGAGACGCGCATTGCGTTGTAGTCAAGTAATAGTATCCCGCGACAGAACGCAGAGCGGGGACAGGACGCATTCGCGCAGCATCAGTCCAGGTATGGCGCCCACATGGCGCAATCCCCTTAACTGAATTTTAAGGGCACAAATACACCTGTTTCCTATCTGTACTTTCTTCAATCTATGTGTAAGACAGTGTTCCCTCTTAAGAATTTTCACTTGGCACCATATGACGATGTCATGAATCAACAACTGTTATTAAAATCATTAAATTTCTTACAAAACAAATCTGCAGAGTGCTTATGTCAAGAGCATGTGCGACTACGCAGCAACTTCAAAAATGCACCACGTATATCTTGCTTGGTACTTTGACGTGGTGATTGCATGAAAAACAAGTCTTTCATACTTATGTGAGGTGAAATGCCTGAAAACTTGCACTTATTGCATCGAGATGTTCATGATTTGTATGAAATTTAACAACTTCAAATAATAGCGATGATTGCCAATTGCAAAAAAGTCAACCCTAAAAATAAGCCCAGAATATTAAGCATAAACAAAATAAAACTTAAATAAATGAACAATGTGTAAGTTCAATTTAATAAATTGTGTTATTGGGACTATTATGCGTGCTTTTGTTTGAAAAGCCTTGTGGCAAGTTTTGAGCTTCTGCGCCAATCTCGCAACATACAGCCTAGAAGGAACGTTTGAGTACGATTAAGGACTTCATGAAATCACTAGCTGCCTGTCATGTGACTAATTCCAAGATCCAGATGCTTGTTGGAACTTCATCTGCTTTAAATCTGAATAAAGAAAGTGTCCGACTCGAATGGAAATAGGCTTCATCAGATTTTTTTATCCTCAAGTGGCTATCCAACTAAAGAATTCTTTTGAAGATGCATGCAAATTTTGGTTATGAAATAGTTTGGCAAACCAAACCCTGTTTGTTACTTCTATTATTGGTCTCATGGAAACTTTATTCTATGTCTTTTCAACGTACGGTTGAACGTTCAACCCTTTTTCAATGTTGAAACATGGCAACATAATTGTTTTCATATCTTCTATTTTCTAGAGTATTCCCCTGAAATGATTTACATCTTCAGCCACTAAGTAAAACAGAGCCAAAACCAGGATGAATTACATTTGGGTTAGGTTTAAAAACCAATGAATCAGTATTGAACAGACTGAAAGATTTTTGCACATTTCAACTGGCTCATTGCAGTGAAAATCAAACTTTTTTTGACTTCAAGCCAAAAATCAGCTTTTTTATTCGACCACATAAGCAGGTTTTTCAGTCATACGTTTATTACTTGGTACGTGAAAAGTATTTTCTGATCAGAAATTGTAAAGTTTTTCTATCCGTGCATGAATAAGCACAGGTTTTAATTCAAAATGTCACAAACGTTACCAAAAAGTTACACCAAAATGTCACAAACGTTACCAAACAAAACATTGCATTAAAAGAAATCATGCCAATAGAATTTCGCACCACTTTTATGAAATATTTGTAAATATGTTACCCATCATCTGTGAAAAACACAATAAAAAATTGCTAACATATCAGAGAATTTTTACTTTGAAGTCATTTGGAGCAAACAAATGTTTCCGTGCGATGTCACAAACGCTACCGAACGTTACATGAACTTTATTCAGTATTTTGGCAATTAATTTAATCTTTAAACATCTACATGTCTTGATCCCACCAGTGAGCACCATTATCAACAACAAACTCATGGATATAATGTTTATATGCTAGGTTCTGTGGCCATTTAAAACTGAAATTTTTCAATTTTTCTGTCAAAAGTTTACGCTACTTTAGAATCGCCCAAGTGTGAATGTTGAAACTTCAACACTGAACGCGCCTACTGAGTTAGTGATACTTACCTCTTCCGATGCATCTACTAATGACGTTTCAATCCTCTCTCCAGTTCCCCAAGTTTTGGTGTTCTTGAATACAAGATGATTTGGTGGGTTGTGTGAATGGCCGCTGCCACTAGCCCACACTGTGACATCTTTACCAGCCTTTAACACAAATCTGGGTGTGAATTTGTAGGATACTTCATCGGCATCATCAATCTGCTGCTTTAGATGCCAGCCTCCCATTGGTTGGTCCTAATAGAGAAAATATTAAATTAAAGTTGTCAGAAAAAAACGGGAATCCTGTTCCCATCCGGGATGACTCTCCTGGGAAGAAAATAAGCTTACTGGAATCACAAAAATGATTTACGTAAAGCCAACAACTCAAATTATTACAGGCTCACATGTGAGATGTTCAAAATAAGCTTGAAAATCATCCAATTTGTGGGCAAACTTGGTTATAAATAAGATATGTGTTTTTATCAGAACATGTTTTCTGAACTATACTCTATAAATCTTGAAATATGCAACAAGCTGCCGATCAACATCCATAAACTAATATGACCATGCGCGGAAAAAAATTAGTTCATACTTTTCAAATCATAAAAACGTACCCAATCATGTTGGATATTCAAATGAACTTATATTCAAGATTTGTCCAATTGATAGCAACAAAATTAGTCAAAAAATACCAAAATCATGAAAGATTCATGTACCAAGTGTATTAATATGCAGTGATTTGGTCTTTATCAATCTAATCAATCATTGCTAGTCTCTTACACAATAAAAAAATACCAGTTCACAATGTTGTAGAATACAAGTGATGTGCTTTGGATCTTGTAACAAAGTACGATTGCTTGTTGCATACTTCAAGGTTTATAGAGTATAGAGACTGTGAGATGTTGTGTTATCCATTAAAATTTATGTTTTTCATCATGTATGTTGGGTGTTCAACGAAAACTTCATATTTTACCTCAAAAGTGGAAAAGCAGTATGAATAATTGAGTGGGTTGAATTGTCAAGATTTCACCCTTTCCAAAAAAAACACAAACATTTTTCTTACGATAAAAATCTGGTACCTTCAAATCTGTTTAAAGTTTGTTTTTAAAAATACTGCTTCAATAAGAGGGGACTATAAATTATGTCAAATTAATGATCATGTTTGATTACTGATTATGTTGTTTGATTAATGCTCTTAGTGATAAAGAAAATTTTACCAAAGTCAGGTGCTTCATTTGCATATCTAATTTCAGAATAAAATATCGCCGTTTCATCATAAAATGAATTTTTATGAATAGCGCCAACTGCAGTTTACATTAACACATAAAACGTTCAATTTAAGTTGGGTTGGAAGAACCTTGTGTGGTTCCGTAGTTCTTTTTCTGTCTAATTTTCTTCATCAAGACCTTAATTACCTCATCAGAGTTGTTCTTTAGAGCGATGTATTCACCCTCCGGGTCGACTTCTGTGATGGCAACCAGCCCAGTGCTACTGGAGCTGGCTGTAGTACTGGCAGTGTCTTCAACACGGCGTCGTTTCGCTATCTTTTTCCCTGAGCGAGGTGTGCCACGTTTTGGTGACGGAGTTAGATTCAGCCTAGAAGAAAAAATAATTGAACAAAATTTGAACACAAATATTCTTCCATGACAGTACAGCCATCATGGATTTGCAGCAAAATACCGATGTTTGGCTTGTAAGACTTAAGTTAATGTTGACAATTGTTTTCTTATTTTTAACCATATCTTATTTGATTTTATTAAGCAATATTCATTCCCACTCACTTTGAAATGGTTGATTGTAAGTCTCGGTAAATTAAATGTTTATGTCCACATAGTACAATTGGAGACCAGTTTCCAACATCTGTGGGAGTTTAGGTTTTCGAATCTGACATAAGCATTAAACTCAATAAGTGTATCAACATATATTTTCTTATATTCTATTCTATTCTTTTTAATGTAAGCTATTCTAATCTATTCTGCAGAGTAAAAAGTTCTCTTTTAGACAAATGCACTTATTACTAGATTCTATTCCTTTCTATTAATTCTTATTCTCTTCTATATATTTCAGGTCTACAATTTCTGTCAAAGTCTATTCAATTCTGCCTTTATAAAACTAAAATTGATTAATCAGTTACATTCATTGGAGTAGTAATGATGGCATCATCTTGATTAAACTGACTGTCTCCCATAAATGTTCAAAGTGATCAACCCTGGAACAAAATCATTAATTGTTGTTTCCTCTTCTTGAAGCTTCCTCTATAAGCTTGGATTTCCATGTCAAATAACAGCTTTACAGTCACCAGATCCTTGTACTCCTTAACTCTAACCCCACTGAATCTCACAATATCCCATTCCACAAACTTAAGAAATTCGCCTAAGTCCAAATACGTCATAGACCCGAGTTAGCTATGATCACGAAATTGCTGACATGGCAGCGCCTGCTCAGTGGCTTGACATATTGATAATTGGACCGGGAAGCGGGGGGTCCCGGGTTCGAATCCACGGGGAAACCCGTGATTTTTGACTTGCAAATTTTTGCGAGGAGATAGTTTTTAAACGAAGAAGTGGTCAAAAGTGTTAGGGTTAAGCTGCTCAATTAAATTGAGCAGATCAGACATAACAACATCAATGCTAGAATTGAGCCACTAACCTTGTTTCCTCTCCTTCTAGCAGCTTCCTGTAAGCTTGGATCTCCATGTCCAATGATATCTTCACATTCATGAGATCCTCATATTCCTTCAGCTGCTCTATCAGATTGAGCAGATCAGACAACATCAATGCTAGAATTGAACCACTAACCTTGTTTCCTCTCCTTCTAGCAGCTTCCTGTAAGCTTGGATCTCCATGTCAAATAACAGCTTTACATTCACCAGATCCTAGTACTCCTTTCAGACACAACAAAATCAATGCTAGAATTGAACCACTAACCTTGTTTCCTCTCCTTCTAGCAGCTTCCTGTAAGCTTGGATCTCCATGTCCAATGACAGCTTCACATTCATGAGATCCTCATACTCCTTCAACTGCTCAGCCATTACCTCTCGTAGATCCGACATCTCACGGTCGCGATCGGCCATAGCCTCCTGATGGTCATCTTGTTCTTTCCGTAGCTGCTTTTCAAGATCTTTAATCCTGGCTATCAGTGCTTCATTCTGTTCAGCAAAATATGACAGATATAACATTATCACTTTTATTATTACACATTTTAATCCTATTCGTTAAGGCATATGCAAAATAACCATATTACATTTTAACTTTAAAATATATCTTAAAAGCTACAATGCAGATTACACACTATGCATGTGATGTTTTGTAATGGACAGGTCAGGCTAATAGGATGAAAGAATCCACATATTATAGATTACTTAAATTAAATCTAAAATGTAAAAAAAAACCCATATACCTAAGAATTTAATTTTCATTTTTAACCTATTTTTGGCATTTTTAGCAATAAATCAAACAATTATTTTATTCAAAGACCCCCCCCCAAAAAAAAAAAAAAAAAAAGGAAAATAGTTTAAATTTTACTCAAACAAAATATAATGTGGCTGTCCAAAACAAATCAGAACAAAAATGTCTTTTAAGGTGTTTTGGACCAAAATCACACATATTATTGGTCCAAAACGGACTTCACAATTATGTTGAGCATTTAAATCTTGCTTCTAGAAATGCATACATCTATACAGATTATGAGTTGCTGAGTAAAAAAAACATAATCTGAAAAAGAGGAATTGACACCATGTTATCTAAAACACAACATGATTGCAAGCATCAGTGTCAAAGTGATGAGCTTAATAAATGTTAAAAATGTTCTAGTAAACATATTTGATGGGATGACTTATATGTTCTGATATGGTAATGTGTTGATTAAGAACCACAAAGTCAATCTAGGTAGGTCCAAATACTGAAAACCAATTCTGACAATCACTGACGTGGTGTAATGTGTAGAGAAACAATGAATATAAACCTTCAGAGCATGAACTGAGTCTGTGGCATTTCAACTCAATAATGCAGGACCTATTTATCAAAATATGCATCTTGAGTAGATCACATATTCTGAAAAATCTGATTGCCTATTTTATGGGCCTACACACAGAGTGGGATAATATCATTTTAGCTGACTGTATGTAAAGTTTGTATCCCATCAAACCTAACCTTCGGCTAAACATTAGGATCCCAACACGGAGTTCTCCACCTCTTAGAGCATGGGCCTGATCTTGTTTGCTATACAGGCCACTGGTGTAGCTTGGTTTTTGTCATGAGGGATGACTATCCTGGTGGTCCATAACCAGGAGCTGGAAGATTTTGCATAACTTCAAATCATTGTGTGGATACTTTACAATTTACGGAAGGTGAACTTGCTAATAAAATGCAGGGAATGTTTTTTTTAATACCGATTTTTATCCCACAGCAGTAACTTTTCATGGGCACATTGAAACACTCTTGCAGACTGGATTTGGCCTTTGTGCCACCTGTTATGATTGGCAGCTAAGTTAGTTTGAATAGGCCTACTCTGTTTTGAGCTGTAGTTAGATGATGGGATCAATTGAGCTTGCAAACTGTTGCAGATAGAAGAAATATATCCTTATTCAACACGAAAGATTTACTGAAAATATTTTAAATATTTCTGTTCAAGAGGAAAAACATATAATGCTAAGTAAATTGAAATAATTATTTAACCCACTTTAACTTTTTACAACATATTTATTAAACAAAATTCAAGTTTATTATTTGGAAGTTTTTAGCTGTAAATAGCTTTCAATTTTAATCTCATTGTAAAAAATGAATATCAGCAGTAGATAGCAGTAAGAAGCATTAATTCAACCCATTTTCAGTGCCTTTTAAAGTTAATATGAGCATGTATTGGTTTGTATTCTGCAAATCTGTAAGATTTTGCCCACAAAAATCCATTTTGCATGATCAAACCTCTCAAACATTAATTCCAATGACATTTAAATATGAAGAAAAATTCAGCAGACAGCCAATGGCAAACACTTTTGGTGTCGGACAGGTCAAAATATGAAGTTACTTGCCGTGTAAGTTTTTGTTGAGTTACTTTGTGTGTAATATACCATTTCTAATGAATTCTTTGTCGGGCTGGTAACTTGGAAAAGTTACCTGCCGGACTGGTTAGTTTGAAAAAAGATCAATGTCTAGCCCTGATGTCATTACACTAATGATTTACATATTTTTCCATTCTTCCAGTTTTATTCAATTTTCAAAGTCAGGATCATAGATGCATCAATCAAATTCATGGAGAGTATATCATAGAATATGGAACTGGCAATGTCACCTGACTTCCAGATCTTAAACACTGTTACAGGAACCCGCCAGAAAATTCAAAAGATCACAAGCAAGCCAAAAAATAGAGGATTTCACATGTAGAAAATGGACATCATGGAATCTAAGTTATATTTAAGTTGTGTTTAAGAATAGAGGGGAGCGTGGCTGAGCGGTTAGAGCTCGTAATACAGAGATTGTGGGTTCGAGCCCTGGGCCAGGCGGTTTTCGTCTCCTTGTTTCCTTGGGCAAGAAACTTTACTCTAGTTGCTCCGTGGTCGGACAGGCACGTAAAGCCGTGGGTCCCCTGTACGAATAGACTCCTTCATGGGGTATGCATATTTATGCCAAGTACTTTTATCATTGATTGATTGATTGATTGAATGAAGATAACCATGGCATGAAAATGTCATAATATTTTAAAGCTTGGTGAGTTTTCAAATGACTGATGAGACCAATAAGCGTGAAAAGTCTGTGACACACTTGACATTCAATGGAAGGAAAACTGCACAGAACAATAAGTTGGTTCTGAACTTGCATATCTGTTTATTTGACTCAGATTTGCTGATTCTGAGAGATTCATTAATAAAGCAATTGCTAGCACACAATGTAGTTTCCATTTGATGTGCAATGAAGGCAGGGGTAGCATATATAAAGTTCTCATGGTCCACTGACAACCAAATCAAGAAACTAGCAATTTGAAAACCAAAAAAAAAAAAGTGGATAAGTATGTGATGGCTCACCCTGAAAGGGGGGACTTTGCAGATGATATTGATTTTGATTTTATTATTTCATCTATTGCAGCATTTTTTTAAACTTTAAAATGACCCCACTTTATTTTTTTAAATTGATCAAGGCCATCAAATTTCACAACAGAAAATTTGTTGGAAATTCTTATTATTTTCTTTAATTTTTGCTGCCTATTTTCACCTGTTTCATGAAAAAGAGTTTTGTCGCAAAGTCCCCCTTTTCGGGGTGAGTCATCACATATTTGACAGATTCCTAAAAATATATTGATTGTTGAATTCAAATCATCAAATAGGTGAAAAAACACTAATCAAAATTCTGAAAATGGAATTTTTAGACCTAAGCACTACCCCTGAATGGACATGTTTAGTTAAGCATAAGTTCACCAAATGTAGTGGATCACAAAAGCCTTTTCATAATTCTTTGACAGATGTTCCAAAACTGCGTCCCAACCCCTTACAGGCGTGCTGCTGTTGAAAATCCCCTGGGGCGTATTTCACAAAGAGTTTCGAACATTCATAAATATCCTTCGAACATTCATAAATATCCTTCGAACATTTGTAAATATCCAAAACTGTTCATGAGTACTGAATTTCATTGGCCAGTTTAAACAGTCTTAAATCAATCCCACAAAACACTAACGGAGAACTACATTTGGAGCTACATGTATCATCATACATCTATGATCAAATTTTGGTCACTATAATCATGGCATGTATGATCACAAAAGTTGAATTCATTATAATTATGGTTATTTCATGCCACATTCATTATACATTTACCATTATGTATATGGTTGTAGATGAAAATGGCTTCTTCTTTAATACTTTATGCAACAAACAGAATTCGGTACTCACAAATGGTTTCGGATAAATAATTTGTAACTCTTGGTGGAATACATCCCCGAAATCAGCATTTTCAACAGTCACTATTTCCATTGTTAATAAGTTTATTCACAACTAGGATAACTTTCATAATCGTTGAAAACATGAATCTATTTGTAGCCACAACCATTTTAAGACTTACCAGTTTACTTAAAACTTATGATGTCCTTTGTGAAATACACCCCAAGTATATTATAACATTTCCTGGCTGAAGCATTCTGGCTTTTAGGCTGAATTTTTTGTTCAGAATTTCAAAGCATAATTGTAATCCACTTTAGCGTGGTAACCTACCTTATCAATGACTTTGCAAAATCCAGCCTGGTTGTTTCAAAATCAAGAATTTTGTTATTGATTATCTTTTTAATCTTTAAGAATGTGAATGTGTACCGACACAGGAAAGCATGTATACATAACTCATAAAACAAATTTATTGCTGAACATGTATCTGGGTTGATCTTAGGTTAAATTTTTGCATTAGATGTGTGTGCCCAATAGGATGGATTTTAGTAAAATGTCCTTAAAGAGCATGGTCCGATTGCCTCAACTTTTTTTCATTTTTTTTTCAGATTTTGGTACCAAAATGTTGAAATTTCATGGCTGAATTACATTTCGTTTTGGAGATATTAAATATGAAAATTTGTCACAGTAACGTATAGGCGGCTCTGAAATACAAAATTGCCCATAAATCAAAATGGTTGGACCGATTGATCTGGAATTTGAAACTTAAATCTTTTGAGTGGTCATCTTTCATATGGCATTAAAAACTTAATTTTGAAAAATCGGACCAAGCTCCTTTAATCCAAGAAATGTTATAATTTTTTTAACTTAATGAGTTCTACAAAACTTCATGCCAAGTAAAATCAAACAAATTAGCCTATTCAAAATTTTCAAGTTTCTAGACGTTTTCATAGTAAAAACTATCACTAAATGTAGCTATCTGTTGCACATGTTAGACAGCAATAAACAATAATTATATCACCTATTAGACACCTGTAAGGTTTCTTAACCGTTCATGTTAATGTTCATATAAACGTCATGTAACCTATTTTTGACCCATCATAGATGACAGATCATGCTTTAAGTGAATGTTTATATAAACAGTTAAGAAACTAAAGGTGCTTATTATGTGATCTAAACATGTAGGTATCATCATGTTTCTGGTTTTCCCATGCCACTCATACGAGGGGGTATCAAAAAGTTTTAAACTTTACCCAGAAGAAATAGCGCCAGGAACAAAATTTCATTATGAGATACTTTAGTCATCTTTACATAGGCAATGTGCAAAGTAACACATTTCTCCCACTTTTAACTAATTGTCTACAGAACATTATTGTAGGGATCCTCTTTATTGAAAAAATCTGATTTTATATTCCAATGAAAACCAACATTTCCAGGTCGGTCATGTTTTATTACACCATTATGATGTCATTCATGGACCGACGATTTCCATAATTTTGGTATCAATGGAAAGAGGAAACCCTACCCATTAATATGGTATCAAACAATTGAACTTTGGTGGTGCCAATAAGATTTACTGGGCTATATAACCCTTCAAATGCAAGGAATTAATTACGCTGCATGTCTCAATTTCCTCAATGCGGCTTATGTTTTAAGCGGGTAGGTAGATGACATCAATCACCTCCTGTAAAGAAAGTAAAACTACCTATGAGGCGATTTTTGCACTATAATGTACATAAAGACGAGTGACTATTCTGACAAAATTTCATTGATATAGCTCAATCCCATCTGGGTTAAGTTTAAAACTTTTTGATACCCCCTCGTTTATCTCATATATCATCATGCCTTACCTGTGCCCTCAGTGTATTCACTTCTGATTCAAGATTATCATACTTGCTGCGGAATGTCCTTAACTCGTCAATAGCGTTAGTGGCTTGGTTGCGGTACCGTTCGGCGGTATTCTTCAGATCTTTCAACTGTTTCAATAAAGAAATCAAGGATAGATATTGCAAATTTTAAAACTCAAACAGCATCAAGAAAGGAATTATCATACATACATAAATGCACAATGGTATTTATAATGTGCTATTTAATACATCCCCGAAATCAGCATTTTCAACAGTCACTATTTCCATTGTTAATAAGTTTATTCACAACTAGGATAACTTTCATAATCGTTGAAAACA
>JXSR01S030797.1:16789-27038 GCA_000969725.1 Ophiothrix spiculata
TGTTTGTTTGTTTATGCTAATTTTAATGTATTTTTTATATGTGATATTTGTGATATTGATATTGTAAATAAATTTGAAGTTGAAGTTCTTCTCTATGGTCTGCCGAAGTGACACATTTTCAAACTTCAGCGTGTGCAAAACTCTGCTGCCCGCATATTACCGCGGTGTTCAAAACGTGACCATATGACACCAATTTTCTGTGAGCTACATTGGCTTCGTGTACGTCAGCGGCTTCAATACAAAATAGCTCTTCTCACTTTTAAAGCCTTAGATAACATGGCCCTATCTTACATCAGCGATCTCGTCACTAAATACAATCCTGGGAGGGAGTTGCGCTCCACTGCTACAAATCGTCATGATGTCCCGCCTGCTGGAAATACCAATTACTACACAGACAGAACTTTTTCATTGCTGCCCCAATAGTCTGGAACGATGTACCCTCTTGTCGTCGTACAATGTCATCTTTTAACCAGTTCAAAAAGCAGCTAAAGACTCTTTATTTTAATACGACGAAGTAAAGTTACATGTTAATGCAGTGATTAATGTCATTTCACATTTGATTTTCGTAGCAAATATTTTAAAACCATATAAATATTTTCAAAAAATTGCCTTTTCATATTCTTTCGTTGAAAAGGCATGTATTTGTCACACTTGTCACACTGACTAAACGCAGAGATCACATCACACCGGTGTTACAGGATCTCCATTGGCTGCCCATATCAAAGCGCATAAAAACAAAGATCCTCCTTCTAGTATTTAAGACTTTTAATGATCACTCTTATACAAACCTTGCAAATTTGCTCAGTCGCTATATACCAGCTCGGACTCTCATATCCTCATCTCAAGTCTCTTTTGAATTCCCTTCGCAGCGTCCAAGAACAAATTTCTACGGACAAAGATCATTCGCCATCTCTGGACCTAAACTCTGGAACAATTTGCCTTCAATAATCAGAAACGCTGCTCCAGTAATGACTATACTAGTCAATTTAAGCGTATTCTCAATACTCTACTTTTTGAGGACTATTTTGAGTGACTGCATGTGATATTAACTTTACCTTTTTTCTCCTATTGTACATAATTCTGTTTGTAACAATGTGTATTTTTAAACTTGTAAATTGTATATAATTTAAGTATGTACAGCGCTCTGCGGCTTTCTTTGTTATGAGCGCTCAAAAATCTCTCATTATTATTATTATTATTATTTGAAACAGCTATATTTTTACCTCTGTTTATATCAATATAGGCCTGTATTACGTAGCAATAGTCGCCCTATTTTACAATTAATAGAATGTATTTCACCGATAGCTGTTGTTAATTGAATGCCAGGCTAATATAAATTACCACTTGTCATGTCTAATTTGTCCAGGTAGAGTGTCGTTATACGCAACAGAAAAGTCATGTGAAAAGCTTATTAATTGGATGATGCCAACCTTATATCGTATGATGCTGTATAAAAATTATGATAAAGCTTTGAAAATGCTTTATGTGACCCGTCATATCGAAATGTACCTTAAGGTCGGCAAAATTAAAATTGATTTGTTGGTCTCATCTGAAAGATTATATTTTAAGCTTTAAAATGACACCTTGCTTTTGGTTATTGGATGTTCGATTACAAAGTTACATCCAAATTGGTAAAATGTATTGGGCTAATTCCGAAAACTAAAGTTTCTGTACTGGTTAAACGTGAATGGAGAAAGGATTTTTATCTCGGTTTTTAAAACAGTTGTCTTATGTTTTGCATGTTGGAACCTGATTAATATGATAGAATACACTTCAAATATAACGTTTCTGATGAAATTATAAATTCGACCTTGGACGTGATTTTTGACTATGCTCAGCTTCAATGGCCTGTATCTCGTAATTTACTATGCCGGTATTGGGTCACATATTCGCTATTCGTATGTTCATTATATAAGATTCCAACACCTTGCCTACTTAACTTAATCAATGAAAATCAATTGATTTGATTATTGAATGCATATGGGTGAAAATAGGCAGCAAAAAATAATATAAATAATAAGAATTTTCAGCAGATTTTCTGTTGTAACATTTGATTGCCTTTATCAATTTCAACAAGTAAGGTGTCATTTAAAAGCTTAAAAAATGCTGCAATAGATGAAATAAAAAACTCAAAATTGATATCATCTTCAAAGTCCACCCTCCCTTTCGGGTTGAGCAATCACATATTTCATTAAAGTAGACCATCAGTAGCCTCATCTATTTTTTAAATTTAGTTTTAGTAGGTCTATATTGTATGGATTACATCAAATTAGATATGGCTTAAAGGGTTACAAGTGTATTGATTAAGCCCTGTCACCTAATTCATTTTTGTACACTAATATCATACAATTAATTACAATACAATTACGTTCAGACGAAAGGTCGTTTTTAATCAAAGCTAATTAATGGAGTTGATTAATGAATGTAAATTGATTAATGAATGTAACGTTTGCTTGCCATATTTATTTAAGTCACGGTAGTTGCGTACATAATGCTATACAAATGTTTCTGCTCACGCAGAAATGTAGGTTAAAAAATGCAACACATAACTGATAAGAGACATTTATTAGTATGATCAGAGTGAAGTTAAATGCAATTACTCACAGTATAAATGATTAAACGTGCAGCTGCGGTTTCATTTTCTTTGCATTTTATTACTGTTTTTAAACTTGTAAAAAGATATTTTTCGGTACAGTATACTTATTTGCATATTTTATTTGGTGTAGCTTTGATTCACATTTAAAAAAAATCTTTAAAAAAATCTGCCTGCTCGCACTTGCTCAAAAAGCTGTGGAGGACAACCAAACAATTTATTTTTTAGCCTTAAAGAGAGAATGAGGAATTTAAACAGATGGAAGATCAATGTGTACCAACATATTCAATAGATATCAAGGGTGTGTATCATGTCAATGTAACAAAGTCGATAGTCATGGTGGATCCAAGTATTACATATGATTTTACATGTAGGTTACAGAATGGTTATGTTAAATGAACGTAAGTTGTTGTTTTTTACATTACAGATGGGTTTTTTTTCTGTTCAGGCAGAAATTTAGGTTAAGAATTCAACATATTACTGATAGGAGACATTTATTAGCATGATCAGAGTGAAGTTAAATTCAATTACGCATGGTATAAATGATTAAACGTGTACTTGTTTAGCCGTCTTTACTTATTTTCATGAATTAGGCCTAAAATCAGTTGTTTGATTGTCCTCCACCGCCCGCCCCTATTTCTTGAAACTGGAAACAAGTTGTTACTGTAAAAAAAGAATAACCGCGCCTATTTTCAGATTTCCAAGAAAAGGTTTGTTTTTTCTTTGAGAATATAGATTTTTTGAAAATATTTTGTTAAGTTGTTGTTTTCATTTTATTTGCATTTTAATACTGTTTTTTTAACTTGTATAAAGATATGTTTCGGTACAGTAGACTTATTTGCATCTTTATAGAGGTCATAATTTGGTGTAGCTTTGACTCACATTTAAAAAAAAATCCGCCCACCCGCACTTGCTAAAAAAAGTTGTGGAGGACAATCAAACAATGTATTTTTTGGCCACAGGATGAGGAATTTAAACAGATGGAAGATCAATGTGTACCAACATATTCAATAGATATCAAGGGTTTATATCGTGTCAATTTTACAAAGTCGAAAGTCATGGTAGATCTAAGCATTACATATGATTTTACATGTAGGTTACCAAAGGGTCGTGTTAATGGAACGTAAAATGTTGTTTTTTGAATTACAGATGTTTTTTTAATCGCAGTGTGTATTTTTTGTTAGTGAACAATAGTATACAAGTATTGTGCAACATATTAAAAAAACTTCAGTGTCATAAAAACCACTGAATTCTCTTTTTAACATTATTTTTTTAAAAGCATTTAGTAAATAAAATAATTCTGAAAGCATAGAGGCAAAGAACATCTTGTCTACTTAATCGAAACAAAGTTCATGATCTTGTTGCATAACAAAATGTAGAATGCATATTTGTGATGACTCACCCCGAAAAGGGGCACTTCGCGACAGAACACTTTTCAAGAAACAGGTGAAATTAGGCAGCAAAAAGTAAAGAAAATATACGAATTTCCAGCAGATTTTCTGTTGTAAAATTTGATTGCCTTGATCAATTTCAACAAGTAAGGTGTCATTTAAAAGCTTAGAAAATGCTGCAATAGATGATATGAAAAAAATCAAAATTGATATCATCTGCAAATTCACGCCCTTTCGAGGTGAGCCATCAAAAGTATATAAAAGTCAATAATACTATATACAACCAGATTCTAGAAGCATTCAAAGTGTGAGAAATTTAAAATATTCAATTAAACATATTTGTTTACACTAATTAACGAGTCGCTACATTTTGTTTTCCTTCTATTCCAAAAAGCATTTCAAGTGTATGTGTATCTAACCTAAACGGACACAATTATAGTCAAATGTGTTATGCATTTATTAAACATGAAATCTTCTTTCGTCCGAAAAGGAAATTAGGTGCTCTGTCAGATAGAATCAAGTGGATTTTCAGGAAAGTTCAAAGGAAATTGCGTTCAAATTTCAAAGTAGAAATGTCTTATTGTGATCTGATCACACAGGATGGTTCTCTTTCAGTTAATATAAGTAGATGGCTTACAGTGGTAGCTGTTTGTTAGGTGACAACTTTTTATGTATTAAATCCGACAATCAATCGTATGTAGGCAAATTGGCAATTTTATTTAATCTGTTTAAGCTAAAGAAACTTGTATTTGTTAACATATTATGGGTCCGCAACTACCCGTTTCATCGTTAACAACTCACTTCTCATTTTTTGGGGGTAATAAGGACACGTTAACACAAAATGTGTCATATATTAAATGTTACTCTTAAACAATTTGATTTATATGGTTTAGGATGGATTTTAACACTTTTTTTTTACAAAACAACCAACAATTCAAAACATATATTTTCCCGTTCAATTTCACACATTTTTCATCCGAATTCAACAATTCTTTAGTTTAAATTCGTCTCAAAAATCAGACATTGTATGAGGCTGCCTAAAATATTTTGACGAACGTTTGTTAATGCTATATTCGTATATTTCTATTACATGAGATTATAATGCATTGCCTAAAAGTTAATCAATGTCACGATGTCAATTAATGGAAATGATTAACGAATGCACATCTAATTAATGTAGATCCTCAGTTGCCTCATTTAGTTAAGTCAATTAGTATTATACCTTGTATGGATTACTTCAAATTAGCTGTGGCTTAAAGGATTACAAACGTATTGATTAACCCTCGTTCTCCGAAGATTGTTTTTAAAACAGCCATTTTTACCGAATAAACTGCGCCAAATGTTTAAATGTAATTTTTAACATCCTGTTATATGCACCTTTTGACATATGTAGGGCGGAAATAGGGGATGTCGTTCGGGGGGGGGGGGGGGTGATATCCTATGGTGCTTATTTTGTCCATTTCTTAATTATTTGTGCAGATTATGCTTCAAACTTGCTATATACTTAAGAATCAACAATGTCTTACTAATTCAGCAAAAAGTCCGCAAAATACCATGTTCGATGAGCTCAAATTGATGAGGTCGGGTTGACTTTATAATAGTATAAATGGATAAATGGAGACCTATACACTGGTAGCAAATATATGGGTATACAACGCTCCGTATAGACAATCCAGTACAGGGGTTACATGAACCCCCCCCCCCCCCCTCCCTTCGGAGTTTGTGTTACAATAATAGACGAGGAAGACAAGTGTTAAGCCCTCTCCCCTAATTCATAGCCCCTTACCCAAATTAATAGACATTCACCTTTCAATCTAAAACCTAAATCTTTTTACACTAAATATCATACAATTAATGTAATCATTACACTTTCAGAAGAAAGGTCGTATTTAATCATAGCTAATTAATGGATTTGATTAATGAATGCAAATTGGTTTGTGAATGTTATCATAGGTGTATGCATAATGCAGAATGTTTCTATTTCAGGAAAAATGTAGCTTAAACTGTCAACGTATTACTGATAACAGGCGTTTATCAGCATGATCAGAATAAAGTTAACAAAGAATTAAACGTGTACTCATTTAGCCATCTCTCTTCATTCTCTTAAGTATATAGAGGATGGTAATTGTGGGTAGCTTCATCATTCAAACATTAAAATGTCGTCTTTAAAACTTACGGATGATTTTTATCGTAATGTTTTTATTATTTTTTTTTATTCATCAGTAAACAATATTATACTGGTTCAACTTTAAAGAGTATTCAGTAAAATAAAGCCAACGTTCAAATGACTAATTCTAAAATAAGAGGTGAACAAAGGTCACAACACCACAAACTTTTGATTACATATGAAATTCACTAATTGAACACCGTATATAATTAGGTTTTAGAAATATTCTTAAAATATTCAGTCAATAATAATTTGTTTACCATGATTTGCTACATTTGGTTTCTATCGATTAAAATGACATTTCAAGTAAAAGATATGTCTATCCTTAACAGATAAAAGTCAAATGAGCTATATTAGATATGGAATCTCCTTTCGTCCGAAAAGGAAATTAGACGCTCTGTCAGACAGAAGAAAGCTCATAGGAAATTGCGTTGAAACTTCAAAGAAGAAATGTCTTTTTGTGATCTGATCACACAGGATTGTGGTCTTTTACTTGATATCAGAAAATGGTTTAGAGTGGTGACTTTTTATGTATTGAATCCGAAAACTTCGTATTGAGCTATTAAAGGCATATAAATTAGCAATACTGTTGAAGCTAAAGGAATGTTTATGCTATACAATTTTAGGATATTTTAAAAAACTTAATTTTCTAAGTTTGGAACTAAATGACGGTTTCGTGCAAAAATAAATCATATTTCGAGGTATTGCACCAATTGCAAGTTAATTCAGATAAGCGGGTTGTAGCGGCATTAAAGTTGCTTCCTCACTTAGACAGTTTGTTAAAGTATGTTTAATTTTAACGGGTACCTAATGAGCAACAGCTAACAGCTTTACCTGCAACGAGACATTATTTTAATGTCTCATGTCTAAATGGCTGCTATGGACCATAAGTAACATCAATAGGGTGGGCACAAAATCAGTCTGTTGCAGGAGGGGGTAAAGGTCATTACAGGAGTCTAATTTGAAAATTGGTTAAATCTTGTTCAAAACCATTCTAAAATGTTCCTCTCATCATAATGAACCGAAAAGTATATTGTGACCCATCTCTGATGAATGCTTCAAGAGATATATCCGAAAACATGAAATGTCATACAAAGTGTCATGAGATTGGAGTTACAAATTTCAAAAATATCCGATTTTGTTCAAAATGGTCTCAAAAAGAAACCCTCTGTACAAAGTATGCCACATGAAAGCAAAGGGAAGTCACGCCAATATAATATGATAGCGATGTACCATCGGACCATTACATGTTCGTGGGCGTGCATGTTATATTGAATCGCAAATGAAAGGACAGAGAGAATGTAGATCATAATATGCCGAGGGCATTTATTCAAGAGGCGTCTAACACTCTCAGACAATTTCTCTATGATCCCAACATAAAAGTGTTTCTTATATTCATTCTCAATATGCAAATTATTCCGTCTCAATTTTTATTTCATACAACAGATTGATGCACAACAAAGAAGATAATTGAACGAAATGTATGCATGACATTCTCAATATTGGCACAACGTTAAGGTATTATTATGATACTGGTCAAGATACATGTATGGAGTGGATTAAACAACATAAACAAACAAATCAACAAACAAAAACCGATGTTGATGATTTTTTAAAATAAAACATACAATAATTTAATCTGCAGTTTCATCAAATCCAACTTGAGAAAATGGTAAGAATGTGACAGATGCATGACTAGCGAAATAAAATAAAAAAGGTTGATTTGATATAATAGTTTGTGATTAATTGTGTTTTGCTCGAAAAATTAAATGCAATATTGCATAACATGACACAGTTCCATCCTAATTCAATTTGACAAGATATCACATATGCCACATGAAAGCAAATGAAAGTCACGCCAATATAATGTGATAGCGAAGTTCCATCGGACCATTACATGTCCCTGGGCGTTCATGTTATATTGAATCGCAAATGAAAGGACACAGAGCAAGCAGACCATAAATATACCAAGAGGCGTCTAAACACTCTCGGACAATGACTTTATGAACCTGATATGGAAGTGTTTCTCATGTTTATTTGATCATCAACCCACAGAGCCGTAGGTTGCCCACCATGGGACTACTCGAAAGAGTCAAACTATCTAAATGTGTGACAATGCGGATTTTGAAGGGACGTAAGCAAAATGATAAAGACTGGTCAAGAAACATACAAATCATACTGTAGGTTTTTCCTAGTTTTGAAAGTTAAGGCATTTAAGGTTTTTTAGTAATCATTTTAACTCTTATTGTATTTCCCTAAATAAATAAAATCAAACGTAACACACATTGACCGGGGTTACAATTGGCATGAATATAGCATATTTTATACCCTGAATTGATAGGATATGTAACTTTTAATCAGGCATAGGACATAAAATAATCAACTGCTATATGCACAAAAGAATTTTTGCATCACAAATGTTTACTAACCTGGATTGGGGGCATTGTATATGGTATTCAAAAAGAAAGACGATATTCCTATACACGTTGTGGTTATGTATTTTTTGCGGGTAGTATATAAGATTAACCCCTTAAAATAATTTTAAAAAAGGAAATAAAAGAAAAGAAAAGAATAAACATAAAAATAAATAAAGTATATATCAACGACTGCCGATGGAAATGAGTCTTATCATGTTAAGTGCTTTAGTTGAAATGTAAATCTGGTCAGCAAATACAATTATCTTGATTGGCATGGAGCCATGTCATCCACTTGCAGTGAGAGGACAGTCAGTTTGAATGTACAGAACTGTCGATCATTGTTATTGAGATAGTCGTTATAGAAATCGCAAATGATTGGTAATATTTTTTCTTTATGCAAAATTAACGCAAAACCCGACCTATGTGACTTATGTCACAATTATAGCAGATGTTGTACTTGGGGTAAAATTTCTAGCTACAACCACATAGCGCAGGTACATTGCCAACGAATTATGCCCTATGGCACGATATTTGATACCCATTGCTTTTTCGATCCGAAGGTTATTGGGAAGCTGTAATGGGAATTTAAGTGTTAATATGCTGTGCGCTTGAAAGACGACTTCTAGTTAAATCGAAATAGCTGTGACGGGTTTCTGACGGCAGCGTAATAATTGCAACCAGAGTTTTTAACCACAAAAGGAAATGGCGTTTCATATATAATGGTGTTATCATTATTATTATCACCGTATTCGAAACACAATTTGAAAGTTGAGTCTATATAATGAAACTTTTGACTTTAGAAAATGACTTATTCAGTTTTTTTCAAAGAGCTATCATATTTGGGAAAAATAGAAAATAATTCCTGGATTACATAAATCGTAAAATCGTAAAATCTAAATGTTCGCCCTAATAAACACAAATGCAGGTGTTAAGAAAAAACAAGTATATAAACAAAGACAAAATATGTTTATTACGTTATTGACGCCATATCAAACATACTCCATAAACAAATTCACATTTTAGCAATTCGACGTGCCATAACCCAGAGTAAAAAAGAGAGATATGTAATCGTATTAACAGACATACATGCTTCATGTGTTATTAGTGTTATTGTAGGCATTTATAAAGTGCCAGTAGCAATAATTGTGTTATAATGTTCCTTATGTAAATGCCACATACATGTGCTTATAAAAGCCATTTATATACTTGATTTGATTGTTCACTAAAGATAATTTATTAACACTAACGTAGCAAGATGAAATAATTTGCAGTCTATTTCAAAACATTTGTTTTAACAATTATCTTCAATAATCTATTGATGCCATAAAGTAGGTTAAGCATAAGGACATTATTATATAACTTGTATGAAAACCATGAAATAATCATTGACCTAGTTGTCTGAAAAATATATTCATATGGAAACCACTTCAGAATAGCTCTATTCAATTACATTTTGATTAAATGAGTATTGAAGAGCGTGGAAATAAATATAAAAACACATTTAATCTTCATACACTCTGCGTTAAGTGCGCGTTGAAACAGTTGG
Organism: Ophiothrix spiculata; assembly: GCA_000969725.1. Taxonomy (NCBI): domain Eukaryota; kingdom Metazoa; phylum Echinodermata; class Ophiuroidea; order Amphilepidida; family Ophiotrichidae; genus Ophiothrix; species Ophiothrix spiculata. The sequence continues at coordinate 26,904 of JXSR01S030797.1, forward strand.
TAACGTTTACGCATTTATTAATCTCGTCAATTTGCACGCAGCGTATCGCGTAGTGCGTTGTACAATTATATGTACGCGTACGCGTAACATGCTCGCGCTTTCATGGCAAGTTTCATTTTAAAGGAAAGGTAAATG